>PVJS01022217.1:0-30745 GCA_004027185.1 Glis glis
AAATGAGTGTCATGATGGCTATTCAATTGGTGTGTGTATAAAGATTTATTTTTTTTAAATATATTCATTTATTGGTGCATTGTAGTTATACATTTTGATAAGTGTCAGGGTATCAGAAGCATGCATGCACATATTGATCATTTAGCCCTCCCTCAAATCCCACCCTATTCCCTCCCCCTTCCCTCCTTTTCGTGCTCAGCATAGTGATTGACTCTGATAAGTTTGTGTATATACATCGTGTGCATTAGTGGGTTTCCTTCTTCCCCCCTCCCATCTCCCTCAGTTAGGTCACCTTCTTGCTCATCTAAAGTTTTCTCCTTTGTCTAGAGTCCCTTCTAAGTCCCATTCTCCCTAGCTTCCACATATTAGGGAGAACATCTGACTTTTCACTCTGTGACTGACTAATCTCATTTAGCATAATGTTCTCCAGTTCCCTCCATTTCCCTGTAAATGATGTAATTTTGTTCTTTATGGCTGCATAAAATTCCATTGTGTACATATTCCATAGTTTTGTAATCTATTCATCAGTTGATGGGCATCTTGGCTGGTTCCAAAGTTTGGCAATTGTGAATTGTGCAGCTATAAACATAGATACACATGCATTAGTCTGGTAGTTTGGTTTCAGTTCTTTCGGGTAGATGCCTAGAAGTGGTATTGCTGGGTCATATGGTAGGTTCATTCCCATTCTTCTGAGGATCCTCCATACTGTTTTCCAAAGTGGTTGCACTAATTTTCAGTCCCACCAACAGTGTATTAGAGTTCCTACTTCTCCACATCCTCACCAGCATTTGTTGTTGTTTGTGTTTTTAATGATTGCCACTCTAATTGGGGTTAGGTGAAATCTCAGGGTAGTTTTGATTTGCATCTCTCTGATTGCTAATGATGTTGAACATTTTTTCATACATTTATGGGCCATTTGTGTTTCTTCTTCTGTGAAGTGTCTATTTAGTTCACTTGCCCATTTTTTGACTGGGTTATATGTTTTTTAGTGGTGATTTTTTTAAGTTCTCTATATATTCTAGATATTAGTCCTCTATCAGAGGAGTAGCTGGCAAAAATCTCCCATTCTGCCGGCTCTCTGTTGAGGTTCTTGATTGTTTCCTTTGCTGCACAAAAGCTCTTTAGTTTAATGCAATCCCACGTATTGATCCTCATTTTAATTTCCTGTGCCTTTGGGGTCTTGTTGAGGAAGTCTTTACCTGTGCCTATGAGTTGAAGTGTTGGGCCTATGTCCTCTTCAAGTAGCTGCAAGGTCTCTGGTCTGATTTCTAGATCTTTGATCCATCTTGAATTGACTCTTGTACTAGGTGAGAAAGTGGGGTTTATTTCTATTTTTCTGTATATGGTTAGCCAGTTTTGCCAGCACCATTTGTTGAAGAGGCTATCTTTTTGCCAGTGGATGTTTTTAGCACCTTTGTCAAAAATCAATTGACTGTAGGTGTGTGAATTTGTTTCAGAGTCTTCTATTCTGCTCCATAGGTCTATATGTCTGGTTTTGTGCCAATACCATGCTGTTTTTATTACTATGGTTTTGTAGTATAGTTTGATTCAGGTATTGTGATGCCTCCTGCATGCTTCTTGTTGCTGAGAACTACTCTGGCTATTCTGGGTTTTTGTTGTTCCAAATGAATTTAAGGACAGATTTTTCTATGTCAGTGAAGAATGACTTTGGTAATTTAATGGGCATTTCATTGAATCCTTAGATCACTTTGGAAGAATGTCCATTTTGATAATATTTATTCTGCCTACCCAAGGGCATGGGAGATCTTTCCATCTTCTAAGATCTTCTTCAATTTCTTTTTTCAATGTCTTAAAATTTTCCTTGTAGAGGTCTTTTACCTCTTTGGTTAGGTTTATTTCCAAGTATTTTATTGTTTTGGGGGATATCCTGAGTGGAAATGTCTTCTGGATTTCTTTTTCAGTGGATTTATGGTTAGCATACAGAAAAGCTTCTGATTTTTTAAGATTGATTTTGTATCCAGACACTTTGATGAATTTTTTGATCAGTTCTATGAGCCTTTTGGTTGAATTTGCTGGATCTTCTAAGTATAATATCATGGCATCTGCAAAAAGGGATAGTTCCAATTCCTCTTTTCCTATTTGTACTCCTTTTATTTCCTTCTCTTGCTTTATTGCTTTGGCTAGACTCTCAAGTACTATACTGAAAAGGACAATACTATATTAAAGGTGACAGTGGACATCCTTGTCTTATTCCTGTTTTTAAGGGGAACTCTCAAAGTTTTTCCCCATTCACTATGATGTTGGCTGTGGGCCTAATGTATATTGCCTTTATGATGTTGAGGTATGGTTCTTCTATTCCAATTCTCTGCAGAGTTCTTATCATGAATGGGTGTTGGATTTTGTCAAATGCTTTTTCAGCATCTATTGAAATGATCATGCGATTTTTGTCTATAGTTCTGTTTATGTGGTGGATTACATGGATTGTTTTTCATATGTTGAACCAGCCTTGCGTCCCTAGGATGAACCCAACTTGGTCATGATGTATGATTTTCGCGATGTGGTTTTGAATGTGTGTTGATAGTATTTTGTTTAGAAGTTTTGCGTCTAAGTTCATCAACGATATAGGTCTGTAGTTTTCTTTTCTTGAGCTGTCTTTATTTTGTTTTGGTATCAATGTGATGTTGGCTTCATAGAATGTGTTTGGGAGAGTCCCCTTTCTTTCTATTTCACAGAATAGATTGAGGAGTATTGGGATTAGTTCTTCTGTAAAGGTTTTATAAAATTCACCTGGGAAACCATCTGGACCTGGGCTTTTCTTTGATGATAGGCTCCTTATTGCTGCTTCAATCTCTTTGATTGCTATTGGTCAATTTAAATTTTCTGTATCTTCTTGATTCAACTTAGGAAGGTTGTACGTGTCTAGAAGTTTGTCAATTTCTTCTAGGTTTTATGTTTTGTTGGAGTATAGTTTTTCAAATGTCTCCAGGTACTGTCTGCTTATCCACGCATCTACCGCGTCCCTCAGCAGACCCCACTCCCACCTCTGCTGGAGCAATCCGCACACTCAGACCCTGCAAGTCCCTGTGGCTGCACTGGGTGGTCTCCCCTGGGGCGGCTCGTTGACTTACGGTCTCGTTGAGCGCTGCTCTTAATCTCTGGGGTGGGGGATGGGCTCAGCCGCTGTTGCAGGTTCTGGTCAGGCCTCCGGGCACTGGGGACTCTGCCAAGCGTGGATCGAACTGCTGCTCGCTTTTGTCGCTGCTGCTCTGTAGTGCTGGTTTTAGAAGAGCTCCCTGGCTTCCTTGTTGGTGGCCTGCAGAAGTCGCAACGCCTGTAGCCGCAGGTGCGGTCTGACCAAGATGGCGCCGCTGCCGCTTCTGCCGACGCAGCAGTTTGGGTCTGTGTCGCGCGTGGAGCGAGTCGCTGCTCGCCGTCACTGCTGCTATTCTGCAGCTGCTGGATTCACGGCAGGTCGCTGGCGTCTCCGTTGGTCTTGTGTGGAAGCCACAATGCTGGTGGCCGCTGGCAAAGTCCTGCCAAGATGGCGCCGCTGCAGCCGCTGTGGCCGCCGCCGTTTGGTGTGTCGAGTGTGGAGGAGCCGCTGCTCGCTTTCGTCTCTGCTGATCTGCAGTTGAACTCACAGCAGGTCTCTGGCTTCTCTGCCGGCGGCATGTGGAGCCGCGATGCCGGGAGCGGCCGGCATGGTCCGGCCAAGATGGCGCCGCCGCCGTCCCTTAGGTAAGGCGCTCGGAGCTTTTTACTTCCCTCTGTTTTGTCTTCTGTCTTTGATTCCGTCACCTTTCATATTTTTCGTTGTTTACTTCAAGTTTTTGTTGCTTTTCTTCTCCTGTCAAGAAGTTGCTTTCATGGCAATTGAGACCAAAGTCTCAGAGAGATTGTAACATGGTATCTTCTCCCTTGGTCGCCATCGTGGACCCCCTAAAGATTTAAAAATATATAAAATGGCTGGGTGTGGTAGCATATGCCTGGAATCCCAGTATTTAAGAGGCTGAGACAAGAGGATCACAGGTTCAAGGCCAACTTCAGCAACTTAGCGAGACTCTCAGCAACTTAGTGAGACCCTGTTTCAAAATAAAAAATAATAATAAAGAAAAGCTGGGGCTGTGCCTCAGAGGTAGAATGCCCTTGGGTTCAATCCCCATACAATACTCAATTTATACAATACAATCAATACAATGCTCAATATATACATATAACCCCAATATAATACTCAAGTCTCACTCTATTTCCCCTCCTCTTTTTGGAGAAAAACTCAGCTCCCCTCATAGCCAAACTTCTCAGAGGATTGATTTGTTGCACATCTTAATATTCCATGGACTCTTCAACATATTCCCATCATACTTTAGCACCCACACTTTTAGTGACCCTAAATAAAATGGCCTCTTTGGCAACATTCAACCTTTTTTATTATGCCCTCGAAACATGTTCTTTCCTCGACTTCCTGTGATAACTCTGCGAGATTTCCATTCATGTCTCTGTTGACTGATTCTTGGTGTCTTGGCGTCTTCTGATAGCAAATCCTCTCCTACCTTTCCTTCCAGTGTCAGAGTTCCCAGGTCTCAATCCTGGGCCCTCTTCTACTGTATCTCCTCGCTGGACTTTCATCTATACCCAAGGCTACAGTAACTATGACATAGCACTTGTTCTCCAATCTGTTCTCCTAAGCAAACCCTTCATTGAGATCCATATGTGTATACCCAACAGTCTGTCTCACTACCTTCGCATACTCAGCATTTTAAAAATTGAACTTATTAGCCGGGCGTGGTGGCGCACGCTTGTAATCTCAGTACTTTGGGAGGCGGAGACTGGAGGATCTGGGTTTGCGGCCAGCCTCAGCTCTCTCTCTCTCTCTCTCTCTCTCTCTCTCTCTCTACTTAGTGAGGCCCTCCGCAACTTCGTGAGACCCGGTTTCAAAATAAAGTATAAAAAATAGGGCCGGGGGTGTAGCGCGGAGGTAGAGCGCCCCTGCGTTCAATCCCCGGTACCACAAAAAAAATAAATAAATAAAAAAAATAAAAATTGAACTTATGGTCAGTTCCATAAAATAGAGCCCCCCCTTCACTGTCCCCACCTGGTGGAAGTATATATAAGTACATTCTGTTTTACTCTCTATAGCACTTAGCCATATGAATAAAATAATAAATTATAAATGACCTTAGAGGTGTTAGACTATTCCAATAAAATGTAAGATCCTTAAGAGTAGGAATTATGTCTACCTGTAATTATTGATTGAAGAAGAAATTAATGTGCAAAATAATGGGTATGTGAGTGACTGAAGGAATTTGGCTTGAAGACCCTCCTAATTCACCCAGCCCCGTACTAAGGATGCATGAAGCCTTGAGCATGCCCCAGAAAAAAGCAAGTGTGAGTCTGAAACTATCCATAATTAGTAGAAAAAAGATACGTATCCAAAGGATAAGTATTTAGATATAGAATTGAGAAATCTAAATGCATATCCTAAGTTTCACTATCAATTCCAGTGCCTTAGGTCCTGGGTTCCCACCAGAGTAAATTCCACATAGTGGCCTGTTTCGCAGGCTTTCTCAGGCAGGGATATGGCTCTTCTGACAGTTAACAGGACCAGACCACACACTTTGTTTCCAAATTGACAACTTCCCTTGCTTATCTGTAATAATCCAAAACACTGCCTTTTCTGGTAATATAGTCATAACTTGTTGAAGGGTATTTTAAAAAAAGAAGAAAGGGAAGAGGAGGAGAAGGAAATATAAAAATACTGAGATTAAGATGACATATTTTTAAGTCATCTAAACAACTGAACTTTCTGGAACTTTTGTTTTGAAACATTTTCGCAACATGCCTTCAGGTGCGGAGCTTCAATAGTGTGAAACAGGCTCATGAAGTGTAAAATCAGTTATGTGCATCATCAACAGTTAAGTGAGTGTGTTAAGCATTGTGTTGAGCATTTCCCCAAATCTTCTTTTACCCGAAGCCTTCTTTTGGAGTGAGTTACACGACTGCCATCTGTGAGACTCTACTCTTTGGGGGCAGGTATTATGGTTTGGATGTGGAATCCTCCCCCCTAAAGGTTCAGAGGTGAGATGTGACTGGAGGAGGAGGACACTAGGGGCATAGCTTGGAGAACCATATCTGTCCCTGGCCACTCCCTGTCTCTGTCTCTGTCTGTCTGTCTGTCTCTCTTTCCGGCCATCATGAGAGCTAAGAGCAACTTTCCTCTGCCATGCTGAGCAATGTTTCTGCTTTGGAGCCAGCCCACCATGGACTGACCCTGTGCAACCTCTAAAACTGTAAGCCCAAATAAACCTTTCCTCCTCTAAGTTGTTCTTGACAGGTATTTTGGTTGCTGTGATGAAAAAGCCAACTAAAGCAGCAGGTCATGGATTTCTATCTTTGTAGCCTTTTTAGGACCACCACTTTGCTTTTCAAAGAATAGCACTAAGTGGGTATTGCATTTAGTATAATAGCACTAAGTTGAAATCAATGTTATCTACAATTTTGCTTTTATATAGTGCAGTTTCTGCTGCTGCCCACCCCATTACCCAGGCTGTCACTAATCTCAGATTGACATTGAAGGACATCTCATTCAGATTTGATATCTTTGGGGCATTGCATGCACTAGACTTCACTCGGTTCCTTTTCCCCAGGGAGCTACATCTGTCTCATATCCTGAGCCATTTGAAATGCTTCCTGTAAAGTACTGATACAATACACTGCCCTGTGAGAATATGGTGTCTGCTGATGGGTTCACTTTTTAGCCTACCAGTCTTTATAAGTAATTGGTTTTTGTTATTAATAATAATAATGTAGCAACAATGATAATAAGTACCATTTTTAAGTCTGGCATGTAGTAGAGTCACAGTAATTGTTGGCTTATTATAACTAGCAGTGATAATGACCATTGGTAGAGTCGTAAGAATAACAATGACTATAATGAGCTCATACTAGACTAGGGTTTGTTTTGGCTTTTGTTGTCTTGTTTTGTGTTGTATTTTGGTATCATCTCAAGGAAGCAACTAGAATTATAGTTACTTTAGGTTCAGTAGTTGATTTATAGTAAACAAATTGCTTACGTTTTTAAAATTGCAAACTGTATGTGTATTTATGTGCTTGTGAGTATGTCCACCCACATGTGAATTTGTTTGTTCTAATTGCAAAAGCGTTATACAGTTGGTGGTTACATATTTAGGCTATACCTAGGAATAAATGTAACCAAGGAGATGAAAGATTTCTACAGTGAAAATTACAAAACACTGAAAGAAATTGAAGAAGACACTAGAAGATGGAACGACTTTCCATGTTCCTGGATCAGGAGAATTAATATTGTTAAAATGTCCATACTACTGAAGGTAATCTACAGATTCAATGCAATCACCATCAAAGTATCAATGCCATTCTTCACAGAACTAGAAAAATATCCTAAAATTCATATGGAAAGACAAACGACCTCGACTACCTGAAGCAATCCTGAGCAAAAAGAACAATGCTGGAGGCATCACAATACCTGGTTTCAAAATATACTGCGGAGCCATAGTAACAGAAACAGCATGATATTGGCATAAAAACAGACACGTATACACCAATGAAATAGAATAGAGGACCCAGAAATAAACCCACACATCACATCTCCAGCCAAATTATTCTCAAGAAAGGTGCCAAAAACACATTGGAGAAAAGACAGCATCTTCAACACATGGTGCTAGGAAAATTGGATATCCACAAGTACAAGATTGAAACTAGACCCCTATCTCTCACACTGTACAAAAATCAACTCAAAATGGATCAAAGACCTTAATATAAGACCTAAAGCTTTGGAATGAGTAGAAGAAAATATAGGGGGGAAACGTTTCAAGATTTTTGACACTGGCAGCAGTTTTCTGAGTAGGCCCCCACAGGCCCAGGGAACAAAAGCAGGAATTGATAAGTGGGGTTACATAAAATTACATGGCTTCTGCACAGCAAAGGAAACAATCAACGGAGTGAAGAGACAGTCTACAGAATGGGAGAAAATCAGTGCCTGTTACTCATCTGCAAGATGATTAATATCCAGAATACATGAAGAACAAGTAGTAATAAAAACTGGGCAAATGACCTGAATGGACACTTCTCAAGAGAAGTATAGATTGCCAATGAATATATGAAAAATGCTCAATATCTTTAGACATCATGGTAATGCAAATCAAAACTACACTGAGATTCTATCTTACCTCAGGCAGAAGGGTAATATCAAAAAACAAATAATAATAAATGCTGGTGAGGATGTGGAGAAAAAGAAGCATTTATACACTGTTGGTGAGAAGGTAAATTACAGCCACTATGGAAAACAGCCTGGTGATTTCTCAAAAAACTGAAGGTACAGCTACCACTACTGAAGGTAGTAGCTATACCACTCAGAGGTATTTATCCAAAGGAAGTGAGGTCAGCATCCAATATAGATACCAGCCTGCCCATGTGTATTGCAGCACTGTCCCAATAGCCAAGATAGAGAATCAGCCCAGGTGCCTGTCAACTGATGAATAGATAAGAAAATATGGCATATAGCCACAGTGGAGAATTATTCAGCCATCAGGAAGAATGAAATCATGTCCTTTGCAGGAAAATGGATGGAACTGAAGGACATCATGTTAAGCAAAATACGCCAGACACAGAAAGACAAGTATAGTATGTTTTCTCTCACATATGGAAACTTGAAAAAAAAAAAAGGACATGAAAGTAAAAGAGAAGAGGGACTATTAGAGAAGGGAATGGGGTGGAGGGAGACAGCAAGAGAGGGTAAAAGGGAGGGTGGACATGACTGAAGCACAATACAGGCATGCATGGAAAGGCCACTGTGAAAACCCATTAATTTGTACAATTATTCTGTGTTAGTAATTATAGTATTTTTAAAAGTGTGTAGGCTTTGGTATCCGTCTGCCTCAGTTTTGACCAGGCCTGTCACAAGCTAACTCTGTGACCGTAGGCAAGTTACTTAACCTCTCTGACTCCTAATTTTCTCGTTTGTAAAAAGAGATAATTATAATACCCAACTCAGAGGATTAGGAGGATTAAATGACACAATGGCTGTCTATTGTGTCCATAATAGCACTCATTAATGCACATTATTATGTGTTTTTATTATGGCTATTATTTTAAAAGAATTGAGAAGATGCAGCAAAGCAAAGAAGAGAAAGGTCACATTTAATTCCATTTATGTAACTGCTATTAGCATTAATAATGGATTGTAGGCTCCCAGTTTTTCTGTTTAAATGAATGCCTTATTCAACTTTTATAAAATTTGAATTTATTATTTATTAATTTTAAATAATTTACTTTTCGGTTCCCCATAAATATTATTGTATATAGCTTCAATAGTTGCATATTAGTTCTGCAATTTTCTTTGAATTTTTTATTATAATAAATACTTAAAATCTGACATAATCTGAATATACACCTTTTGGTACATATTTGATTAATTTATTTATATAAATCCACAATAAATAATTTAATAAGTTATAGAATATCTAAAATAGTATTTTTAAGATAAATTGCCAAATTGGCTTGTATAAGTACTTTAGTTTCATTTACAGCAATAGTATATGAGGCTTTTAGCTCCCTTGTAATCTTGCCAATCCTAGGTACACATACACATATATTTTTATCTTATCCAATTTAATGGCTTCTACACAATATGGAATGAGTATATTTTAATTTTGAGCTTCAGATTTCTAGCCTGTGAAATTAACTAATAGATGTAGAATTCAGAAATATAGTTACAGATCATAAAGTTCACATCAGACCTGTTGATGCTCAATATTGGAAGTGTAGTTTAAATGAGAAAGGATCATGGTAAAGCTGGACTAATAACAAAAATGACTGGATGAGCCAGGCGTGGTGGCGCACGCTTGTAATCCCAGTACTGTGGGAGGCGGAGACCGGAGGATCCGGGTTCGCAGCCAGCCTCAGCTCTCCAGCTCTCTCTCTCTCTCTCTCTCTCTCTCTCTCTCTCCTTAGTGAGGCCCTCCACAACTTCTTGAGACCCGGTTTCAAAATAAAGTAAAAAATAGGGCCGGGGGTGTAGCGCAGAGGTAGAACGCCCCTGCGTTCAATCCCTGGTACCACAAAATAAAAGAATGACTGGATGAGTGAATGATGAGGAGCATTTCTCTGACAAGTCCTGACTGTCCAGAGCGTCCCAGGGTTGATCAGCCTTGTAGATTCCAATTCAGGGACTGGTGTTGATAACAGATATAATCTGGATTTCTGTTATAGTTATTGTCCATTCTGCTAAACTGCATGCTCCTAAGGATCTTCTGTTGCTGTTGTGGTTAACTAATAAATCGTAAGCACTTAGCAGACAGCTTGACACTTAGGAGGGTTTAATAATAAATATCTGTTGAATAAAAAAATAAGCTGGGCAGTGCTACCCCATACCTGTCAAGAGACTGCACACTTGGTAACCATCCTGTGGCCTCCCTGGTTAAGTGTGGATGAGCTGCCTCTCCACAGCTCCAGTTGTTGTGTCCTGTGGGCAGTCTTTTGCAGATAGTTAATAGCTCCAGCCTGGTTAAGATTGAACTTCCTATATGGAAGTCTACACTCCGCAAAGCAATGCTGGGTCTCTATCTCTAACCCATCATACATCAGCTGAATAGCTCAATTTAGACCATGGTATTATTCCCAATTTTTTAAGAATACTTCATTGCCTTCACTTTGGACTATCTACAGCAACCACCTCAAGGAGCAGTTGAGAGTATATTATATGAAATAACATATCATGTGAAATATAGACTCATTCTTCGAGGCAATAGGATGTGGAGGTTAAAAGACCAGGCTCTGGGCCAAACCTTCTCAGTTCGAATCTGGGCTTCACAGTTTATCATGTGACCCTCAGCAAATTAGTTAATCACACTGTGCTCAGTTTTCTCATGTGAAAGATACAAATAATAATACTTACCCTATAGTATCAATGTGTAGATTAAGTTAAGTAAGACATGTGAAGAAGTAGAAATTGTAAGTAAATATTACCTGTTATTTTGATCGTTATTAGCGACAATAATGACATCACTGAGAACTCACTATGTGCTGGATACCAAGTGCTTATTATTTTAGTTAATCCTTTAAAAACTCTGTGGGAGATTACTGTTACCCTACCTCATGAATAAAGATATTTAAGCTTACAAAGTTTTAGTAATAAAATCATAGCGCTGGTATATGCTAGGGCTTATATTTAAATGCAGGTGTTTCTGAAATAGTCTCTGATGGACATAGGTCTCACAACAGAATTTGTAATATCTGCATTCTTATTGAAAGTATGATTTTTTTTGCGGAACTGGGGATTGAACCCGGGGGCATTTTACCTCCGAGCTATACCCCCAGCCCTATTTTTTATTCTTTTATTTTGAAACAGGGTCTCACTAAATTGCGGAGGGCCTCACTAAGTAGCTGAGGCTGGCCGCGAACCCGGATCCTCCGGTCTCAGCCTCCCAAGTACTGGGATTACAAGCATGCACCACCATGCCCAGCTTGAAAGTATGATTTCTTATATCTGACCCTTAGTCTTTTTAGCCATACTCACAAACTCAGAGTATTTACAAATCCATCTATTGTTTGATGGCCTATAGTTTCTAAGGACTTATATACCTTAGATTATTTTTTGTTTTGTAGTACTGGGGATGAAACCTAGGGCTTCATGCACTCTAGGCAAACACTCTACCACTGAACTACATCCTCGGCCCTTTTTATTTTTTATTTAGAGACAGAGCCTTGCTAAATTGCTCAGGCTGGCTCGAATTTGTCATCCTCCAGCCTCAGCCTCACAAGTAGCTAGGATTCAGGTCTGGCTAGGTATATAACCAGAATATACTTAGAATATACTGCGATGCAGTTCACCAATCTCTATATTTTCTCTAGTAGGGTTTCAGCAAAATCAATTAGTCAAATAAATAATTAAATACAATTTAAAAACTATAAGGTGCAAAGGATGACCCAAACATAGGATTTGCATTGTCTCTTGTGCGAATACGAAGGTTATAAAATCTTCTAAAATCTTCATGAAATGAATAGCTTTCCTTGCAAAATCAAAGCATGTAACCATTTCAGTGTTCATTTTCAATGCTTGTTGAAGTTGCACACGCCATGACCTAGCAGTGCCCCTCCCCCCAGGGTGGAGATGTCCTGGCACCAGGAGCCATGGAGACTCATCTACTGTCAAGTGACTGGCTGACTGTGCCCTGTGAGTGGGCAATAGCCCTCCCACTGCAGTGACAGGTTTGAAATTCAAACCCTTTTCAGACAACATAGCAGACAAAACAAGGAGAAGTGAAAAGCAATTCATTCACCCATGTCAACACAGCCACCGTATTTGTAGGCATGATTTGCTGTGCCACATTTGACAGATGATTTTTTATATCCTCAGGATTTGTCTTGTTTCCATTGAAATATACTGTAAAATGTTCTGTTGCCTTTCGCTGGGTGACTGAATTGTGATATTTGGTGAAAGTGTCTTTCATAGCCAGGAGATAATAGTGAACAGAGAGTGAGCGTGGCCAGGAATTGGCCAGATGGTGGTGATTTGTGCACGATACATATTCAGGAAGCGCATTAGAATGTTTGCTATACTAGCATGGGTTTGCACACGATTCCACCTGATGTTTGAAGATCTTATTTTTTTCTCTTTTCCAGGTTAATTGTGTATGGCTTTGTGAAGGCTATGGTACACGCCGGCCAGTTAAAAAATGGAGACTTTCATTTCACTGACTGTTTATTTTTTGGTTCACTGATGTCTGCTACAGATCCAGGTAATTGCTCAAATAATACATTTCCTTCTATTTAAAAATCAAACATTTAAACTGAACATTTCTCCCAAGGCCAGCATCCGAGCCTTCCTAATAATAATTTTGTATTTCTTGTCACTTGCAATTGACATATGTGTTAGTGATTTGAAAAGAAAAAGAAATAGGTGAATGAATATTCAGATAGCTCTCAAGAAATTGGTCAGAAAGCACTTTCAGTAGTAGGAGAATCTTTCAAGCCATTATAAATGTTTATTTCTATAGAACTCATGGGCATTTTGAGCTATGGTCCATTTTTTCTCAGCATATCTTTTTTTTTAAATCTACTAAATTAAATAGCTTAAAATATTTCTGTAAATTGTTTACTGTGGAGCCTTCCAAGCATATCACAAGAAGGGATCATGGTAAAAAAGAACTGCCACAAACCCTTCAGCAATTATCAAATAAGGCTAATCTTTTATCTATACTTCACCCACTCCCTCTCCTCCTCACTGTGTTATGTTAAAGCCAATCCCAGACACTATATTTGATATGCAAATATTTTGAAAAATGGCAACTGTCATTATAAAACCTAAAAATGTCCACATTTGTGATTTAATAATATCAAAGATCTAGCCACTCTCCAAATATCCCCAGCTGTCTTATTGTTATTATCATTATTAGTTTGTGTAGCAATTTGTACTTATCAGGATCCAAACAAAGGTTACACATTACAATTGATGGCCATGGCTGCTGAATTTCTTTTAACCTTTAAGTTCCTCTCCATTTCCTATGTCATTTATTTGTGTTTTAAAAAGCAATTTGTCTCGCGGTTGAATAGGAAATGGTCCCTTAAATTGTTTCTGTATGCCTCGTATTTCTTATAAACTGATAGTTAGGGCTAGCGAGAGAGGGTGAATCAGATTCAGGATCAACATTCCTTTGTCAAGATTGCTTTAAGGGTGACACTGTGAGCCTTCTGTTGCGTCACACTGGGGCGCAAATAGCGATGAGTGGCTCGCCTGTCAGCCTGACCCTTCACGTTACGGAGCTGCTGCTCCAACAAAAGCCGCAGAACACACCTGGAGGCGAGCCCAATGTGGAATGACCTATGGCAAGGGGAGCCAGCCCTCACTGTGCAGAGCCATGGTGTCTCAGAGCGGAAGAAAAAGGACTTGCATTAGGACTTGGGTCTATGTTTGGTGACTGTAGGGAAGGTTGAAGGAATCAGGGCTTTGCTCTGGATTAAGGTCAGGAAGTGGAGGTAATTCCATGATTGGTGATTTAGTTAAATCTTACCTACAAGGAGAAAAGAGGAGACCCAAAGGTTCCCAAACTTACTTGGCTTACTACCTCCTCTTCAAAAAAAAAAAAATTACTCAGTGCCCCCCCTTGGCGCTTCCATTGCCTCCTTATTTTTATTCAATACCCCTCAATTGCACCCTTCACTACTGCCACCACCCCCATCATTCCAGTGTTCAGCTGGGGGCAGTATTGTCCACATTGGGAAAGGGTGGACTAGACTAGTCGAAAGCTATTATTGGTAAAGAAGCAGTGGTCCCTCCTAATAGGAGGATGTTTGGTCAGTTTTGTGGTTTGGACAATGTTCATTATTTGTATTGACATGATTACATAGTAGTCTTGATTTTGCCTTAATCCGTCATGACTAGAGTGACCTTGTCTAATGTTGTTCTGTGAAATTGTTTGTGCTCAACAGAATACAAAGGCCCAGCTGACTGGACCTGGCCAGGGCTGCTTTTCTCTTCCTTAGGATGGGCCTCTGACCACCAGGGTGGGACTACATGGTGACTTGTTATAAATGAGAATCTCAGGCGCAACCCCAGACCTAGTAAATCAGAATTTAACAGGCTTTAAAAACGAATTCATATGCACATTAAAGTTTGAGAAGCTCCACATTTCAGAGGTCCCCGTTCTACCTAATGGCATTAGTACCCATCAAAGGTGGCTATTTATCCAGTGTCTGTTAGGGATTACAAATTAGTGGTATGCAAATTCTATCTTATTTTTGCATTTGAAAGCTGGTCGTTTTCTTAAAGGAGTAGTTTTCCAGTTCAAGGATTTGAGTACTCCATGTTAGAATGTAAACAAACAGCTGGGAGTGGTGGTACAAGCTTGCAACTTGTAACAGCGTGGTGGCACACTCCTAGTACTTGGGAGGCTGAGACTGGAGGATCAGATTGAAGGTTCAAGGACAGCCTCAGCAATTTAGTGAGGCTCTCAACAACCTAGTGAGACCCTGTTTCCAAATAAGACATAAAAATCCGTCTGGGGATGTAGCTTGGAGGTAGAATGCCTCTGAGTTCAATTCCCAGTACCACACACACACACACAAAAAGAATGTTAAACAAACAACAACAACAAAAAAGTAAGAGAAATGATTCTTCCCCTTCATTTACTAATTTTCAAAATAATGTGTTATTTCCCTAGTATCCTCTACATGTTACTAATAAGATGGGTTCTTTAAAAAGTGTCCTTATAAGCCGGGCATGGTGGCGCTCTCCTGTAATCCCAGTACTGGGTAGGTTGAGACAGGAGGATTGCAGGTTCGAGGCCAGCCTCAGCAACAATTTAGTGAGACCCTGTTTCAAAACAAAAAATAAAATAGGGCTAGGGGTGTAGCTCAGAGGTAAAAATGTCCATGGGTTCAATCCCTGGTACCACCAAAAAAAAAAAAAAGAAGTGTCCTTATAAACATACGGATTTTAACATAGTTGATGTATTTCAATCTGCTGTTGTTATTTTCTGTTTGATGATCAAAATGTTCTGTTTTGGATAAATATCTCCTGTATCCTTTTGTCATGATCCCAGTGGTCTTTGATAAGACCACTTCTTTTTGCATTTGGGTAGGACTATATATTCTAACCGTAACCCATGTGTTTCCTGCACCCTGACTTAGAATCAGTCATTTCTCCAAGGAGCCTTTGTTCTTTCAAGAAGGAAATTTGTTTAGAGACCCAATCTGGGCTTTATGGGTTTTTATTGCTACTGGACTGTTCATTGTTTCTAGACCCATTTTGTTAAGGAGCAATTATATCACAAATTGAATTCATGTTCATATTTCAGTTCAAATTTAGGACAATAGAAATCTTACTTGACTGCCTTGAATTTTGATTTGCATTTGCATTTTTCTTCTGCCTAATTTTCTTCATCCTACTACTACATTAATATAATTTCTGACTTGCTTAAAATACATATTCTCAAAATTATAATACATATAACTAAAAATACAATAACAGAAAACTGCTCAAGATTTTATTATGGTTATTTTTAACCTTAAATATATCCCACTCAGGATGTACAGTTGAAAATTGCTATGTTTTAAAGTTGCTTGAAGTTATTTTTCCATGTGTTAAGCCATAAGTCAATGCACTGCACAATAATGATCATCTGTTACATTTTGCTTTTTTTGTTTTTTAGATTAAACATCTATAGGATTCTTCCTTTTTTTTTTTTTTTGGTACTAGGGATTGAACCTGGGAGCATTCTACCTCTGAGCTACATCCCCAGCCCTTTTTTATTTATTTTTTTACTTTGAAACAGGGTCTTGCTAGGTTGCTGAAGGCCTCACTAAGTTGCTGAGGTTGGCTTCGAACCTGCGATTCTCTTGTCTCAGCCTCCCAAGTATTGGGATTATAGGCATGTGCCACCATGCCTGGCAAGTATCTATAGGATTCTAAAATAAGAACTATAGAACAAAATAGGAGAAATCCAGCTGTTATCCCTGTCCCTTCCACCCTAAGTTTGCTTGGGCTTTGGCCTATCCTTCCATTTTTAAGCAAATACAAGAACATAAACATACTCTACTAGGCTACTTTGCACCTGGCTCTCCTTACTTTCAGTTAATTAGCAGAGTTTTTGGAGCTTGCTCCTCATCAACATGTAAAGACCTTTCTCATTTTCTTTTGTAGCTCCAATGTACTCCATGGTATAGTACTCTGTAGTTGATTCAACCAATCTTCCAGTGATTCTATGAGATAGATTTCTCAAAACAGATTAAAAGGTAAATGCATTTGTAATTTTCCTAGATGCCAAATCTCTCTCCATAAAGTTTGTCCCATTTTGCATCCATACCAACACTAGATGATAGTTCCTGTTCTTCACAGTCATGCCAATGCAGTAGTCTATCAGAAGGCTAGACTTTCACCCATACATTATGTGAAGATTTGTACCTCTCCGTGGTTTGACTTGGTGCTTCTCTTATTATGAGTAAGTTTGAACATTTGTCTATATGTTTAGGGTTCATAAGAATTTTTTTCTGAAAGCCATTATTTATAAAATGCCCTTCCCAGTAGAGTTGTTGATCTTTTACATTTCCAATTTTTAAGCCTTTGTTATATTAAAGATACTAACCCCTTTTCTGTAATATAAGCTACAGATGTTTTCCTGGTTTGTCATGTTTTATTTTATTTACTTTGTATGTGGGGGGACAGATATTAATGTATGATATTGACCAGTTCCCTGGTAGAGGCTGATAAGACATTCTGTCTTGGATTTGGAACCCATGGTATAACTTAGAGGTTAGTAGCCCCACTGTGGTGTACAGAGATAGACTGCTTCCTTGCCAGGGTGAGGGGCAACCTGGTCATTACATCATTGCTGGAAGAGTTCATGTTACACTTGCTGTAAGATTTCACACTGCACTCACACAGCCCCAGGGAAATGCAGAAGTCTCTTGGCAGCCACCAGAAGCGGAACTCAAGACAGAGCATTTTCAGTTCGTCAGTGATCTCTGGCTAGTTAGGTGTATTCTCTTCTGCCATCTATGGGCATTCTGCCTTTCAGAATCAGTTCCCATCTCAGGTCACCTTTGCACAAATCTCTGTGTTAAAAAAGCATTGCATCCACTGTGCCCTGGTCCCCACATTGAAGGCTAAGAGTGTTGCGTTATATTGAGTGACTCCGCCAGTCCTAGGCATCATTGCATCGTGTTCAAGCTTTGCTCCTGTGGCTTCTGATATCCCCGGGTTACGTTTACATAACACAGAAAAACTGATTGAAACAGGAAAAAAAATCCAACCTGGTGAGATGGTTACTTATCTGCATTGTGTCATAAACAAATAAATCTGATCTTACTGAATCTTTTAAAATACAAAATCGGCTCAGGATCCTGGGACCCAAGACCACTTTCCAAGTCTGGCATGGAGCAGCTGTGCAACCTCGGGCAACCACTTATCTTCTCTAGATTTTATAGATTCTTGGAGGTGGAAGATATGCAATCTCATCTTCCATCCTCTTTATTTTACAGATGAAGAGACTGCCTCCTCATCTGTAAAATGAAAAGTTTGAACTAGAGCTCTAATATCTTCCCGACTGTAATGTTCCGTGATTCTAATTTCTGTGAGATTGGGGTTTCTTTTTAAATAAGCGTTTGTTTTAAAGAAAGTAAAAAATCAACCCAAAGCCAGTCACCTAGAGATTCTAGGATTCTGACCCTCATCTCAGCAATTGCTAGAGACGATGTCATACAGCAGAAATCCGCATATAAGCAGGAACACTTAAGTTCCCTTCTTTTCCTGGGAGCTAATTGTTATAACATGCTGAACCCACTGTCTGCTAAATTGGTGTAATTTAAGATCCTCAACAACCTTAAAACACCTAGTTAATCTTACCCCACAATTATTCATTTATTGCCTAAATTCTTGTGACTCATTCATTTATGAAAAAGAACCTATGCTCTCTAAGTTTTTTTTTTCTTGGCCTTCTTTAAATGATTTCTTTTCCATTTAGTTCAATCGTAGCTTGGCATCAGTATCTATTCGTATTTATCTTTGATAGATACGCATTTAGCCTTACATCTAATTCTCCTTTCATGTTTCAGACTCCCTTCAGCTAATTTTCAGGTTAGTTCCAGTTAGCATGATTTGACT
Source organism: Glis glis (assembly GCA_004027185.1). Lineage (NCBI taxonomy): Eukaryota > Metazoa > Chordata > Mammalia > Rodentia > Gliridae > Glis > Glis glis. Next base: position 18,596 of record PVJS01022217.1, read on the forward strand.
ATAACTTCATTAATTTTATATTCTCCCTTCCTCACCAGTGAGGATCTTGCTGCTGACATAAAGGTCATCAGCAACACTAACAATGAGTGGATAATGAAGGGCAGGACCCCAAAAGAGACAGTGTGTGGCACGTGGCAGGGTAAGGGAAGAGAGGCTTTCAGTCAGTGAGCCAGCTCTTCTTGGGTATAGTCAGAAAAAGCAAAGCATGAAGAGAGGGAAGAAGTGAGAGAAAATTAAGTGCATTAGAGCAAATGTTACAACAACTGGAAATAGATACTTTCCTTAATAAAGCTTATTTATTTATTTATTTATTTATTTATTCGGTACTAGGGATGGAACCCAGGGGCATTCTACTTCCGAGCTACACCCCCAGCCCTATTTTATTCTTCATTTTGAAACAGGGTCTCTCTAAGTTGCAGAGGGCCTCAGTAGTTATTATTGGTGCATTGCAATTGTACGTAATAGTGAGGCCCAATGTATTAAAAACAAACACGCACACAGCTTTTTGTGTATTTCCCTCCACATCCCACTCCTTCTCCCTCCTCCCTCCTCACATGAGTTAGTGAGATTGGTAGTAATCCCTTCACAGATTGCCATGCTATCATCTGAACTGTTTCCTTCCTCAGTCCTCCCTCTACCCCTCCCTAACTCTCTCCCCAAATCCCCTTCAGTTTCTCCACAGGTCTTGCGCTGTATTATTTAAAGTCCCTTATGTTTCCTATTTTCTCTCTAGCTTCCACAGACGAAAGAAAACATACCACCTTTGACTTTCTGAGACTGGCTGATCTCACTTAGCTTAATGTTCTCTAGTTCCATCCATTCTCTTGTAAATAACATAATTTTGTTCTTCTTTCTGACTGAGTAAAATTCCATTCTGTGTATAGACCACATTTTTGTGGTCCATTCGTCTGTTGATGGACATCTAGATTGGTTCTATAATTTGGTTCTTGTGAATTGTGCTGCTATAAGCATGGGTATGCATGTATCACTATAGTGTTCTGACTTTAATTCTTTTGGAAAGATACTGAGGAGTGGTAGAGCTGGGTCACAGGGTGGCTCCATTCCTAGTCTTTTGAGGAACCTCCATATTGATCTCCAGAGTGGTTGTCCTAATTGACAATCCCACCGGCAGTGTATAAGATAAGAGTTCCTATTCCCCACTGCAATCATCAAGAAGACAATTCATAGACCTCGTTTTGCAGACGGTCAAATCTTGTGAAGCAGTTCTCTGACCTCATGCTATCCTCCTGTCTCTATCTTTATTGATGTGGGTCCCAGTTTGGTAAACTTAGACTATTCAGGTAATACTTCTGATCAATAAGTCTGAAACGCCCCTTCCTGTGGAGTAGGTGAGATAGAGAGAGGTCTTCAAAGTGTGTGAAAACATCTTGTATCCCTGCACCCCATTCCTGCATCCCAGCATCTCTGCATGCCTTGAACATGCCTTGTCTTGTTAGAGCCATGGGACATTTGCTTTTCTTATTGCTTCCTTCTCATCTTCTTTAGGTCTTTTCTCAGTTGTTACCTTTGAAGTAATGCCACCTTGTCAGTCGGACCCCTTCTTCCCATCCTATGAAAACGCACACCTTCCTCCGCCCACACAACCACCCCCAAATCAGTGCTTTCCATCCCTTTTCTTTGAATCACTTGCTTGTAAAGCATTTATCACTATGGATCACTTATTTACTTACTTGTCTGTTCCCTAAATAGGAAGGTTTTCTCCTTATTTTTCTGGATTCTCCCCTATCTGTTCAGCCTTATATTTCTGGGATCTAGAGCAGTAGGTTTTTAATAAATACTTATTGCATTAATAAATTAATATACTTATGGAAGAATCTGCTAGAGCAATGTAGAAAAGAATCTTCTCTCAAATACAAAATGCAAAGAAGCTGGATAGTACAGATCCCTCTTGGAGATAAGATGTCTCATGACCTTGGGAGGGACCGTGATGCACAAGAAGGGTAGAACTCCCAGCATACAGCAGTGCTCCCAGCACAGAGCTGATGGCAATATTGGTTCCTGTCCTCTGGAAAAGGTATAGTCAACTAAAACAAAAACATGTGCCTTTCTTCTTGTCCGACCATGTAACTAGAGCTTCTTTCTCCCTGTTCACCTGACAGTCAAGAGCTTAACACTTTCCTGAGAATACGAAGCCCTGGCTCATAGACTTGCAGAGGCTGTTATAATAGTGTAGGTTTTTATAACTTGGAAGTTATTCAAAATGGTAGCTTCACCTAGGAAAAGGAAAAACTCAGCACATTATATCAAGTATGAAATACTTACCCAGAAGAGGCCAGAAACTTGTCCTGGGATTTTATGGGACTGACATTTCCTCCCGGGTCTCCGGGAAGCTGCTCGTGGGAGCACGTGCCATCTGTGCATCTTCCCACTTAATCAATTTCCCTGTTTCCTATTTGGATTCAAATGTCTTCCTTTTATACGATGCAGCTGCATGGAGACTCAAATACAGCTGGACGATTTTGAACTCCGGTAGTCCAGTATTAAAAACTAGAAAAGAATCCTGACTCCACAGACTTGTCCCATTTTCTCCCTAGAGAAATGGATTACCAGCGTGTCTGGGGTTTAGGTAACATGGAGAGGCCGTGCTATTGAGGTACTTCATCCAATACAGTAGCTACAGGATACATGTGGCTATTGTGCAATTGAAATGTGGATATGTGTTACTCCAAATGGATATGTGCTATAACTCTAAATATACCCGAGATTTAAGAGACCTCACATGTAAAAAGAGGACCTCAGCAACTTAGTGAAACCCTGTTTCAAAATAAAGAATAAAAAAATAATAGTGCTGGGGGTATAGCTTGGAGGTAGAATGCCCCTGGGTTCAATCCCCACTATCGAAAAAAAAAAGCATCTTATCAACACACAGGCACTCTACTACTGGGCTATAATCCCCAACCTGTTACCTTTTTATATTAGTTACATGTTGAGATATTATTCATTTAGTATTGACCTAGATAAAATATACTCTCAAAATTAATTTCACCTGTTTCTTTTTAATATAGCTACCAGAAAATTTTAAATGGCACATGTGGCTTGCAGTGGGTTTTTATTGGATTTTGCTGCTAAAGAACAATGTAGAAATGGGAGTGTTATAAGCCAAATACATGCCTTAATAAAAAAAAAACACAATAATTTTAAATCAAGTAAAAGAATTAAGCACAGATACAGGGCACTGTGTAGATTATGGCATTTGGTGAAACACAGGCAATTTATTTTTATGAGATTGAACTAATATGTCTGAAATTTTCTTTCTCAAGTCTCTTTTCCCCGTCTCATTTTTCTGCTCCAATGCATAATAACCCATCAACGAGTTTATGCCCATGCTTCAGAAATAAAGCAAAGAGAAAAGGGAGTAAGTATCTATATGATTTAAATACCATAGATGTGTCATCTAACCCATAAATACTGCAGCCTCTGACTTGGGAAAAGGAAATTCAATAAGCTCCGGCCCAAATGTCTCAACTGTGTTCTTTTTCTTAGTAGAACATAAATAACATGTTCTCAAGGCCTGACAATCTCAGGGTTGTTTTTCTTAATGCCCGTTACTGTTTTGTTTTATATAGCTTGCCACAAATCCAAGAAACTTGACATTTACATTACGTTAGCTCTGTTTCAAAAGATGTTGACACATTTAATGCTCCTAAATTGGGTAAACTCAATATCAGAAATAAATATTTATCTAAATGGAGTAAATAGAGACTACCCATGTAGTCAGTTGGGAAAATACAGTCCAAAATTCTTTTCATCAAGTTTAGAGTTGAAAGTCTAGCTGATGTAAATTATTAGTTCAGTTCTCCAATTAAGCAAGGCAAAATAGACGTAGTATATAATCGGATCTACTTCTTTACCTTTATAATCATCATCACTAAATAATATTTAGACACTAGATTTAAGAAAGCACCTACAGATGCCTCAAAATGCAATGGGCTTGCTGAGTTTTGCATAGTACACAGTAAATATTTATTGAATAAATAAAGCAGATGTTGAATATTGATCAAGACCAATTTGCATGGTGTGGGACGGGCCTATGTTTATGTCTCCATTCTCTCTGATCAACCTGAACCTCAGTTTCTCCATCTAGAAGATGGGAATGATAGGATTTCCTTTAAGGATTTGTCATAAAAATTAAATGACATAACATATGTGTTATTTTTATCATTGTTTTTCAATAGCACTAAGATGAGGATTCTCTTTTACCATCAGCAGAGTAAAGTAAGACAAGCATTTTTTTTTTGCATGTTTTCTGGAATCTTCATACTTGGTTGGTGTAACCGTGGCCAACACTACTCATTTGTGAATTTCTTGGTTAACATTAGGAGTATAACATATGCAATGTGGTGATTTTACTTTGGAAAAAGCCACAAATACACTTCTACATTTATTTGCATAGGTGGAAGGTATTACTTTCTAAAGTAAATTTGGACATTGTCATTTTACCCTATACATTTTGGTATGAGTCTCTAAACATGGACATTGTCCCACTGTAACCATGAAGCCACTACCAAACCTGCAGAATGTTCCCGTATGTTTTGCTGTCATGGAACACCCAGTCCTCTTTCAGATCCCCCTGATTTTTGCTCTGCATCTTTAATCAGAACCCAAACAAGATTCACTTGTTACATTTAGTTGTCACATCTCTGCCTTCTCTTCCAGACCAGAGCGATGCTCCCTTCCACCTCTCCTTATTGCTAAGATTGAGGAAATTGGGTCAATTCTGTACGAAGTACCACATTCTAGACTGGTCTGTTTGCATCCTGTAGCATTATTTCATTGTTCCTGTATCCTCATATTTTTCTAAGTGAAAGTTAGTTTTCCCATTAAACTTTCACATCAGTTTCTTATTGGTGCTTATAATCCTCACCTATTAATTTCATTAGGAATGATAAAATGGTAATTCTTTTCTAATGCCATCATCTCTTCTAAATTATTGGCTACAATTATTCCTACAGCAAAAAAAGCCTTATTTTTTAAACCACTCTTTATATCATCAAAAGGAATGCACAGATATTACATGGATCATTGGTCAAGTAAAGCATCTATAAATAAATTTCCATTATAAACATAAGGTTTTAAATTTAACTGCAATGCAGTCATTATACCTAAAATAGTAACAGGAAGTTTTGTGGTAGGCAAAAATAATAGCCCTCCAAAGCCCTAATCCCCATCTGTGAATATGGACACATTAATGTATATGACAAAAGAGATGCTATAGATGGGATTAAGTTAAAGACCTTGAGAAGTAGACATTACTCTGGATTATCAGGATGGACCCAATTTAATCACATGGATCCTACAAACTGGAAAACCTTTGCTGGCTCTGATCAGAGGAAGATTTGACTATGGAGAAAAGGCACAGAAAAATACATTGTTGGTTACTTTTCTTTTTTATTTTTTTATTCTCATTTTTTGTGTTTTGTTTTGATTTGTTTTGTTTTGTGGAGATGGGGTTTGAACCCAGGGGCATACTACCTGTGAGCTATACCCCAGCCCTATTTTATTTTGAAACAGGGTCTCACTAAGTGGCTAAGGGTCTTGCTACATTGCTGAGGTTGGCCTTTGAACCTGTTATCCTCCTGTCTCCCCCTCTCAAGTACTGGGGTTACAGGTGTGTATCACCACGCCTGGCTCTCATTTTTTTTTTTTTTGCGGTACCAGGGATTGAACCCAGGGGCATTCTACCTCTGCGCTACACCCCCGGCCCTATTTTTTATACTTATTTTGAAACCAGGTCTCACGAAGTTGCGGAGGGCCTCATTAAATAGAGAGAGAGACAGGGAGAGAGAGAGAGAGAGAAAAAGAGAGAGAGAGAGAGAGAGTGTGTGAGCTGAGGCTGGCCACGAACCCAGATCCTCCGGTCTCTGCCTCCCAAAGTACTGGGATTACAAGCGTGCGCCACCACGCCCGGCTCTCACTTTTTCTTTAAACAAAATTATTGGTGTGTGTGTGTGTGTGTGTGTGTGTTACTGGAGATGAAGCCAGAGACATTCTATCTCAGAGATACACCCTCGGCCCTTTTTTATTTTATTTTATTTATTTATTTATTTATTTATTTGTGGTACAGGGGATTGAACCCAGGGGCGTTCTACCTCCACGCTACACCCCCGGCCCTATTTTTTATACTTTATTTTGAAACCAGGTCTCACGAAGTTGCAGAGGGCTTCACTAGGTAGAGAGAGAGAGCGACAGGGAGAGAGAGAGAGAGAGAGCTGAGGCTGGCCACGAACCCGGATCCTCTGGTCTCCGCCTCCCAAAGTACTGGGGTTCCAAGCGTGCGCCACCACGCCCGGCGTCCATTTTTAATATTTGGTTTTAGAACAGGGTCTCCCTAGGTTGCTGACAGTCTTAAGTTGCTGAGGCTGGCCTTGAACCTGAGACCATCCTGTTTTAGCTTTCCAAGTACAGGGATTGCAGGTGTGCACCACCACGCCTGGCTTATCGGTCTGTTATAACTGCATATAATAGTGAGATTCATACTGATACATTCATATCCTGTTGTCTCTTATGCTCTTCTTTCACACTGCTAAATTTTTCACACCTAATATTTCCTCTTATTTCCCCTTGTTTCTTTAATTAATTTAATAAGTTTATTTAGGAAATCTGACATGCCAATTATAATACTTCTGTTTCCCTTAGTTGCTTTTCTCTGTAAGTTGTTATAACCCTCTGGTGTTTAATTATTTTGCAGTTTGCTCATGGTTCTTTAGCGACATTAGCTATTGATCATATATATTGGAAAAGAGCCTCAAAGCTACAGCTCTTGCTTTCATTCGCTGCCACTTCACAAGCTCAGTGCTTCTTATCTGGAGTCACCTCAATTCCAAGGAGACCTTATCTATGGAGACAGTTTTTGCTGGATACAAGAGGGGGAAGTGCGCATCACGTGGGTAGAGGGAAGGAATGTTGCTGAACTATGATGATGCCCTGGAAAGCCCCCACCCGCAGATGGTTACTGTTAGATGCTGCTAGTACTGTCCAGGTTGAGAAACCCTGCCCTAGCTCACTGCTCAGGTCAGGGCATAGACCCTGCTCCGGTCCACATTCTTGCAGCTATAATCTAAAAGACTGACCATGCAACTCAGAGGAAAGAAGATTTATCTCTTATGGTTTCAGGCTCAATCCATGTGAGGCTGGGGACTGTGGATCTCAGGGCATGGCAGCAGGAGGTGGAGAGGGGGAGACAACATGGGCTGTGCTCCTCACATCATGGAGGTCAGAAGCAAGAGAGAGCAGGGGGAGGAGGAACCATTTATATAATTTCCAAGGTCGCACCCCCAAGGACCCACCTCCAGCCTCACCCTACTGGCCTGGGCCACCACCCAGATAAATCCATTACAATGGATTTATCCACTGCTGGGATTACAACCCTCATGACTCAATTACATCAGCTCTAAACCATAAATGAGCTCTTTATGGGACATTTTATACCTAGATATAACACACCCCTAGGGAGAAACAACATTGGCAAGCCACTGGCCCTGGGGTTTGTAAGTAGAGAGGCCACTCACATTCCATCTGTCCTTGTCAACTTCCAGCCCAGGAGATCTTTTGCACCGCCCTGATATTACCCCCATGAACACCTTCCCCGGTGTCTAGCTAAGTGCTTCTGCTTTGTGTAGCAAGGAACTGAGCCATCTTAATTTCATGGAAATGCAAATGAGCCAAAAAGGCAGTGCTTAAACAAAATGGTTTTTTGCCCTGATTTGTCTTTTCACTGTTGTGTGTAGCTGCCCTTTGCGGGAGGCGGCTACATTCATCCTACCTCTATGGCCGCCCTTCTACACATGGTAATCCCAAGCAGCCTTCCTTCCCCCTAGGGAGCGCTCTGGATTTTGTTGTTCTTTTTCTCCACAGACATCTTCCATCACTGGTTTTGGTGAGGAAGTCAAAAGCCTATGCCAGCTCACCATCTCAGTAATGGGAAGAAAGCTTTCAGAAAACGTCACTTGCTCCCAAATTAATATTTAAATGTCATACAATTCCAGTGAAAACCTAGCACTTTCAAACTGGATACAATTATCTTGAAACTTATAAGGTAGAATAAAAAACATGAGGGGACTCGCCTAACCAGATATAAGAATATACTACTAAGCCGTTATAATCAGATCAGTATGATATTGGCCTGGGAATAGGAAGTCCAGTGGGAAAAAGACTAGAGGATCAAGAAACAGACCCTGGTGTGAACGAGAATTTGACGGAGGTGGTATTTCAGTTCAGTGGGGAACATATGGCTTATTTGGCAAATGACATGTTTATGATTAACTGACTGTTCCTTTAGAAGATGATAAAAGTAAATGTTTAACCATTTATAAAACTATATTTAGAATTAAAATGCAAGTGATAACATAAAAAACATGTAAGACAATTTGTAAATCTATATTAATAGACCATCAGTATAAAATTCTTTTTAATAAAAAAAGGGAATCCAGCCTTCCAGTCACTCTTGAGCAGGGGTGGTGAGGCCTGGGAGCTGGAGTTGGCACCACAGAGGCAGAGTGGCCGCCATGGCCAAGCACCTGGCCCAGCTCATTGCGATGGGCGCGCAGGTAGTGGGCAGAGCCTTTGCTCAGGCCCTGTGGTAGGAGTTTGCAGCTAGCTGGGCAGCTGCTGATGCCTGGGGATGAGCCAGGCACCAGTCTACAGCTGCATCCAACCTCTCCAGCCTCAGCCTCCAGGAGGCCCAGCAGAGTCTCAGCTTCTCCAATGAGTCCCAAGGAGGTTCAGAAGAACTACAAGTACCTATTCAATGTGAACAATAAATCCATCGGTGGCTCCTTCCACCTACAGTCCAAGGTCGTCCATGTGAAGGAGCACTGAGATAAGGAACTCAGAATCCAGGCTCAAGAGGACAGAGAGAAAGGACAGATGACAACGTGACACTGGGCTCTCACTATAACGCCCCGCCACCTCTTAATTTATAGCTTGGTAATAAATCTCTTTTCCAAAAAATAAAAAAGGAACCCAGAATATTTGACTATATAAAAAGAAAATACTTTTCCAATCGGAAAAAGATACTATAAACAAAGTCAACAGACAGGCAATATGTTGGAAGAAATCACTTAAATACAAAGGATGGGTTATTATTACCTCTGATATACAAAGAAAACTTTAAAAATGGTAATCTGTCAGTACATAACAGAAACATGGACAAAGACTAGGAGGAGACAATTCATAAAAGCGAATTCACTTGACCGCATCGTGGAAAGTTGTTTGAATTCATGGGAAGTCGTGGAAATGTAAAATAAAGTCACAGCATATCATTTTACTCCTTGCAGTTTGGCAACAATTTTAACACCAAGCAACAGTCATTGCTGGCTGGGACCCAGGGAAAAGTGGACTCTTACACATTTCTAGTGGGAATTTGAATCATTAACAGACTTTTGGAAAGCAATTTGGCAACAGCTCTTATGACTTAAAATACATAGCCCCTTCCGACCCAGCAATCTGACTCCTTGGCAGTCTAACACACAAGTAAAAACACTTGTCCTTAGGAAACATGGACAAGGTTGCTTATTGCAACATTTTAAAAGAGGATAGCTTGTAGGACATCTATACAACATCATGTAGCCATTAGGATGAATTAGTGCTCTTCCAGTTGACTTGCCAGGAGACACTGTTGACTATAGAAAGTAAGATGCAGAAAAATTATATATATTTAGATATATATTATTCAAACTTTTAAAAATGATGGTTATCCTCATGTTTATATGCATAGATAACTAACCCCCATGCCTCGTGAGTGTGTGTGTGTGTGTGTGTGTGTGTGTGTGTGTGTGTGTAATACATATATTATACTTTGAAAAGCAGGACTTGTCAGGTGCCATAGAAACTAATTTTTTCCCCCACTGTCCCCTTCAAAATATTCTGGGAGCTACTTCCTTCCCACATGCCAGAAAAAGTCCTTTGGTCTTTAAGTTACCTTTAAGTGCAGACTCAGGTCAGTAATCAACATGTCCAATTCCATGTAATAATGCAAGTTTTTTATTTAATTTAAGGTACAGTTTTTCTCCCATATTCGCTGGCCTTTGGGGAAACGGTGTGGCTGGGGTCTTATCTCTTTCTAACTAACATGCCTGATTTTTCTCTTGCTAGATGTAGCTTCTGGCTTCTCCACGGTGGGGAGAAGAGATGAGAAAAAACTTTTCATTTAAGTCACCATCAGAAGAGCTAAACAACCATAGCCTTTGAGATTTCTTCGATGAGAATCAAACATGATTCTATGGTGTCCCCAGACTCCAGGGGTGACATAGTAAGCCGTCTGATGGTCTACATTCCCTTTCCAAAGGCTTGAGATGAGGGGCAAACACCACATGGAAATGAGAGGTTCACAACTCGCAAGTAGCAAAAGAATTTCCTTTATCAATCTTAACCTCTAGGCTAGGAATTTGAGGCCCTTTTGCGATCTTAATATGAGTGAGCGGTTTAAGAGTCATTCAACTGGTCTTCAGAAAAGTGCTTTGAGATTGTGCATCTCATTGGGTGTGGTGGTGCACACCTGTAATCCCAGTACTTGAAAGCCTGTGACAGGATTGTAGGTTCAAGGCTAATCTCAGCAACTTAGTGGGACACTGTTTCAAAAAAATAAAATAAAACAGGGCTGTGAGTCTAGCTTAGAGGTAGAGCACCCCTGGGTTCAATCCCTAGTACCAATACATACATACATACATACATAAATGATCATGCATCTGAGACTTAGGATGTAGCTCAGACGTACAGAGTTTGCTTACCATTTGAGAAGCCCTTGGTTTAAGCCCCAGCACCACAAAAAAAAAGAAAAAGAAATTGTGCATCTCACTGTAACAAATGTTTTTTTCATTGTTCCTCAGTTTAAACTTCTCATTTAACATCTGTTACAAATGTGAGTGATGATTATTATAAAGAGAATTTTAGTATAAAGAGAAATTGGTGGGACATATACTAGGTTGTAAAGTTGGGTTACTTGGAAAGAGGGGAGATTGAATTTAGGAGAGGAACAGATGGGGGAAGAGACATCCAAAAAGGAAAAGAAGAAAAAAAAAAGACTATTCAAACAAAGCAAGCAAATAAAGAGTATGTACATTGTGATCACATTTATGTGAGTATGTGGAAGCAAATCTGTGCACTCAAAAAGCATCACAAGTTCCTAAAAGTATGAAAATTAGCCAATCATTTTTATGCCATGTTACTAAATTACCGTGACATGTAATGAAAAGATCTTAAAGGAATAAAGCTTCAGAATCAATATGATATTATCCATGCCATGAAGTAAAAGTAAAAAAAATCACTGAATTCACATAGTACATGGAAGTCACACGTTTTGACTTGCTGTAGCAGCTAAAGTGTGGCTAAGAATTGAAAGTGCTTGATGAGGCCTGAGCACTGGATGTTGGCTTTCATAAGGAGACTACTGGCTCATGTTAATTGAATTTAGAAAATTCACTGTGGCATTATCCTGTCTGGAGACTAAATTAAAGGCATGGATGATAATTCGTTTATTGAAATGAGAAGCCAAGAGGAATGTGGGTACAGAGTCACGGTCTCAGTTTTGCTAGCATTCAGCCCAACCAGCCTCTACTTGACGAGTGTCATACCACCATGCTCTTTTTATTATTAGGTGTTAGGTGACCCGAGGTCTAGTTCAATTCCTGTTATGAAGGCACAGGGCACATTCAAGCTGGCCACTTAACCTTTCTAGGCCCTATTTTCCTCACAGAGTTCTACAGGAATGTGATGATTGCTACGATTATTTCCTGTTCCATGCTAATAGGTATTCAACTTAAGCCTATATAAGACTCATGGGGACAGTTTGTTAAAATACAGATTACTGGGTCCCACCTCCAGAAATTCTGATCTAGTAGGTCTGCAGTTGGAGCCAAGATCCCGTTGCTAACAAGTGTGAAATGATGCTAATGTTGCTACTTCAGAGATTTGAGGAATATAAAAATTGATGTGTGAAATATTTGCTTTTTTGAGTAAATGTGATGAATTATAAAGAGTGAGGTCAGCTCGTTACTGATGTGTTTAGGCTAAAATAAATTTCAGTTTATGCCTTTGTAGGGCATGTATGTAAGTAATTTCATGGTGGCATATCTTCTTAGTATAATTGTAATAAAGATAAATCCCCACCCCCACCCCCATGTACTCCCTCTT
>PVJS01022218.1:0-30744 GCA_004027185.1 Glis glis
GAGAGAGAGGGAGAGAGAGAGAGAGAGAGAGACAGGGAGAGAGAGAGAGAGAGAGAGAGAGAGAGAGAGCTGAGGCTGGCCGCGAACCCGGATCCTCCAGTCTCCACCTCCCAAAGTACTGGGATGACAAGCGTGCACCACCATGCCCGGCGAAACCCAGTGTTTCTTACATGCTAAGCAAGTGCTAGACCACTGACCTATACCCCCAGCCCTGAGTTTTCTTTTATATATACTTGTGCTGTCATTTTTAAATTTTTCTTCTTTCTACATTTTTCATTAATTAGCTCAAAATGAAATTAGGTTTTCAAATAACTAGAACAAATTATGTCTCAGGTAAAGACAACGGTACTGCTGCTAAGTCCTACATTTGGCAAACAGACAATTTCACCTTGAAATATTTCAGTATCTTTACTCATCCAATAGAATAAAAAACATAACTGAGATAAAAAAGGTATTCAGGAACTAACAATTTGATTTTTCTAAAGAATACCATGCACAAAGGTTAAATATTTTTTAAAAATTAAGTAATGCCTCCTAGCCTTTTTCTCTGCCTCCTCCAGGTATCCCTGTGGTTTTGTATGACGAGTGGCTTTGTTAATTCTAGTGATTTTTCTTACCTGGTTTATTCTTGTAGAAGGAAAAATTTATGCACCCAGCATTTGTTTATGGCAGTAGCTTCCACCATGACCCTTCAATGGAATCCAGAATGCTTTAAAGACAACATGGAAACCTGGGTCTCACTTCCAGAGATTCACTGGACTGGGTGTGGCCAGGAAGCTGGGAAACTTGAAAGTTTCCCAGGTGATTTTATTGTGAGGCTGAAGCTGAGAATCATAGAAAGAATCAGTTGAGAGTTCAGGGATTCTGTTGGGCTGTGATATTTTCTTCATTGAGTCTTTTACATCATAAGAAAAAAAGTGATATGTAGAAGTTCACAGAATAGTCCCAGTAGGTGGCTTTGATCCTGTCCTGATACATTTATTTCTCTTGTTTTTTTTATTTCTTCCCCCTCTCTTTAGAAGAAGTTATGTGTTTGTATTAGTTAGCTTTTTGTTGCAGTGACCATCATATCCGACAAGAAAAACATAGAGGAGGAAAAGTTTATTTTGGCTCATGGTTTCAGAGGTTCAGTCCAAGGCTGGCTGGCTCCAAGACAGAAACAACATTGTGACCTACTGTCACTTTGTCTACCAAGAGGATGCTCCTGTACCACCAGTTCATTGCTTGGTGCCGCCCCCTGAGAACAGGAGAACAACCGAGGAGGGTTTCTATTGCCTCTCCTGCACCATAGTTGTTGATCCCAAATCTAGGCTGATTTCAAAGGTTCTTCCTCTAATCACTTCCCATTCTTAAACTCTCCACCTCCTCCCTCTGTCCCTGATTCTGTCTCTCTGGCCCCCTGTATCTCTCTCTCTTTATCATAAGGTGGATTTTTAAAATTAATATAAAGGCTTTGCCAGGCATATGTCCACTAATTCTTTGCTCATTTAAAGCAGAAGTCATTCCAGAGTTTCCTCCTCAGAGGAGTTGAAGGCACTAGACCTCCTGTCCTGTGTCTCCTTGTATAGGGCAAGCACAGTGTTGTTACCAAGCCCAGATCTTCATCTGGGGCAGTTTGAGTAGAGCTGGTGGAGACTGTCCTCAAGGGCAAGGCTGAAGATCTTCTTCCAATTTTATCTGATGGTGATTTTGTTGTCAACATTGTTGAAATGTTTGTACGTAGATGCTAATATTTCCTCAATATTAATGTCTGTTAAGTATCTTCTCTTTCCCTCCTGTCTTATTCACTTTTATGACAATCTAGGAGTTGGGAGATAATTGTGACTGCTCTCCTACAGCCCAAGAAAAAACTGTTGATTCGTGACTTCTTGTGGAGCAGATTGGGTGGTCAGAGCACTCTGGTGGGATGTGGGACTTTGCCAATGAAGCCAATGGTCGTGGGTTCATCCCAAGAAGAAAGTCTATTGTTCAACCAGAGGAGCCACCAACCAAGGCAGCCAGATCACATACATGCAGTGTTAGAGGTAGAACTTGCCCTCCCACCTCTACAACATATGTGGTTGTTTTGTCCCTAAAAGAAAAAGGGACAGTAAAACACCATGTCCCTGAATGCCCCCTCTTTGTTGACAAAAATCCAGCCAAGTTAAGAAAACCATCAGAAGAAGCCTGGGCTGGAAAGTCCATATACATACTCTCTTGAAGGACGCTGGCTTTCTCTCCTGCACACAGGGAACTAGGACAAGCTAGTGTCATCTGTAGAAAGCTGCGTTCTTGCATGTGCACCAGGACAGTTGCTCCTTTGGATGCTGGTCGTGTAAGCAAACTGAGCAAATGGATGCAGATGACATCACTGCTTCTGCAGCCAAACAAAACCCCTCTCTGAGTGGGAACGGGTTGGAATTGAGAGCACTGTAGAAAGGGTATTTGTCACTCATCCAGCCGACCACCACTGGACAAAACACAATGAAGGAGAGGAGGAGAGGAGGCACTGCTCAGCGAAGCACCACGAGGGGCAGAGGTGCTATCAGCCTGCCACCACCAAACTCTTCTTGGGTCAGTCACTGATCTCTGTAAACTTTTCTCAATAAATGATATGTCTCACGTGCTGTCTCTGGGCACTTTCTTTGGTTTGTCTGTGACTTACCCTCTCCCCTGGCACAAATAGGCTGTGGACATGACATTGGTCCAGATTATTTTATGTAGCTGACACTGCCTTTCCTACCACTGATCTAAGCATAATAGATCAAATCATGATTCACCTAATAGGCCCAGTTCATTGACTCATGGATGGGCACCTGGTGTAAACTGGACTTTCAGTAACTTCCCTGGCACAATCCCAAAGAAGCAGAGACTCACCTCACTGCCAGCTGTGTGGATGAGTCCATCTGGCGAACTGCTGCTATCCAGCAGAGAGAGAAAGAATGACACTCAGAGATGGTCCTATGTACCTTCGAGGTTTTAAAGCCGAGTCCTCTAGTCAAATCCTGGTTTCTATTTCTTGCATAAGTCAGTAAATTCTCCTTTCACCTAAAATGTTTTGAATTGGGTTTCTCTCATTTCTAAACCAAAGGATCCTGATTAATAGTGCTCAAGTTGTAATCAGAAGATGTGAGTGTGAGCCCCAGCTCTGACCCTAAGAATTTATAGGCATTCCTGTGAAATTACAATAACAACACTAGCACATGAAAGATGAGAAAAATCCTACTGCAGTGTTATATAATAACAGAATAGACTAGCGTATAAAATTAGTCACCTGTCCCCTTTCCCTCCCCACTCCTCTACGCCATGAGATTCCAAACACACCAGGCAAAGTGCCTTTTCTTACTTTTAGTCATAGTGAAAGAGTCTGGTATAAGCCAGGTGTGGTGGTGTGTGACTGTAATCCCAGTACTTGGGAGGCTGAAACAGGAGGATCGTAGGTTCAAGGTCAGCCACAGCAACTTGGCAAAACCCTCAGCAACTTAGACCCTTATTAAAAAATAAAAAGGGCTGGGGGTATAGCTTGGAGGAGGAGAATGCTCCTGTTTCAAAATTTAAAATAATTTTTAAAAAGGGCTTGGGTGTAGCTCAGAGGCAAAGTGCCCCTGGGTTCAATCTCTAATACCAAAATAAATTAATAAAGTCTGGTGTATGTTTTATTTGGGGGTTTGAAATAATTTCACTTGAATCAAGCATTACACTGTTAAAAAATATATGAAAGCAAGTATTTCTGCTATTTTTCCTTGCCCTAGAATCCTTACATTTCCCTCTTTCCAAATACCTACATACCTTTTCTTACTGTCTGTGATAACGTGCATGACACATGCCTAGGGATTTAACTGATTTATAGATAATTAACATGTTCCTCTAAATTAGGTCTTCAGACCTAGGAAATAAGCTGTGGCAAAGTTTTAAAATACCCACAGAAGTTAGACAAATGCAACAGTCTACAGCAACATAAAAGACTATTTCAAGTTATTCAATTTCAACAATCTCTGTAAACATCTTGACAAAGCCAAAGCCTTATATTGATCAGTTTAGTGTGCCGTTCTACTCCAGAGGAAAATGGTAATAAAATGAATGCCATTAAGTGTTCAGGGACCCCATCACAATATACTATGTGTGACAGATCCCTCTGGGCTCAAAATGTTCCACATTTATAAATAAAAATCCTCTTGGCCTCTTCCTAAAATCGTTCTTCGCTATAAAATTTTCTCTGTGTGATTTTATATTTCAGATTCTCATCTTGTTCTCATTTGTGCATTTTCCTCCTGCCTCCACTCTGGTGCGGGTGATATATTTATATCCTCACTTTGAGTCCAGAGACAGCAGAGAGAATTGGATAAACACACCAGGGGCCTGACAAGGCCATGCCATGCCTCCCCCGTTCCTGGACAGGGCCTTCTATTACAGAAGTGCTACTTGTCCTTGGGAAAGTGTCTGTTTATTTCCCACCTCTGTGCACCTCAGTGTCTTTATGATCCTCCATTATCAAAGTTCCATCAGATAAAAAAATAGAAACTAAGCCAATGAAAAGGACAAGCAGGCCTTGGTGTCTCAGGAAATGCCTGTTCCTATCAATTAACACGAAGCATCCTTCGTTTGCATATGAATATGAATGCCTTTTATATAAACTGTACTTTTTGGAAGAAAGAGTAGGGGCCTGTGGTCAACAGATAGTTTTGTTCAGGTCCAATATCTGTTGACAGATTATATTTTTCCAATGAAAAGCAATTTATTCCTTTGAGCATCGGGTCTTCACCTTTTATAAAATTGCTATGATAATAAAAATAATGCATAACCAAAAACTGGTTGAAGACAAAATGAGACAATGCATATGAAATAAAGCCTAAGACATTTTTGCAAGTAATCATATTTTGAAATCAAAGCAACCCAAGAAAACTTTCCATGGGGTCATTGATAGTGTCTTCTGAAAAAATAGACCTAACAAGACAAGTGTCAATGAGCTTCTCTGGGGAGAGTTAAATCAAATAATTAGACACCCATGTGTTTTTCTCCTCCACTCAAAGTCTCACTGATGTTTGAATGACCTAAGGACAGTTATCAATCGCTAATGGAAGACAGGGATTGAGGTGACTGCAGTAAAAACAGCCACTCATCTCTCTGCATTCTGAGGCCGTGACAGAGTTGTTACTCACAATGATCCCAGAATCAAGAAGCAATGCCCCAGACATCAGGCAGATGAAATCCTTACTTGGCATGGAGTTCACCGAGGGAGCTCTTAAGATTCCTAAGAAAGTGCTTTAGAATTGACTGCACACAGGCTTGACAATATGCAACAGGGGAATTAGAAAGGCAGGGCAGTTATCCTATACCCCAAATACCAAGCATGCTATTGATATGTTCTATGCCTTACGCTGGCTCCCCCTATGGGACCTGACTCTTCCAGATGCTACCCAAAGCCCTTTCATCTGGCCTCATTCCCTCTCCACTACTGCCACTGCTCCTACACACCTCTGCTCCAGGGTTGCCTCCCTAAATTTCTGTCACCTCTAGCCTGATTGTGCATGTCACACAGATGTGTATTTCAATATCTCTACCACTACCTTTTCCCACTAGGAAGTACATAAGTGCTGACGAAGCAGCTTGGAAGAGCTGTATATTCTTTTTCAATGTGAAAAGAACAATCTCTAAAGACAGCTGAGAATAGATATTGCAACTTTCTTGCTTTTCTTCTGCCGTGTGGCTGTCAGGAAGGTCATTTGGGCCACCAGAGCTTTCAGTGGAAAGTAACTCCAGCTTATAGGCCACTAGGCAATTCGTAGTCTTTGACTTCAAAATCCTTTCTCATGCCATAATTTTAATTATCCCCAGGCTGCAAAAGCCAGGGATTTGGATGTTTAACCATTTCATTCAACAAACCAAGCCAGTCTGTTATTTGTAAAATAAATAAGACTGTGAGAATGTCAGGATATGATTCAGGAAATCATAAATCTTGGGTTGATATTTAGAAGCATGCCATATTTTAAAAAAGACATTAGTTTAATGTAGACTATTGAAAATTGCCTTTCTAGTGTTGAAAACATAACAGAGAATATCATATATCAAATCAATATTCCACAAAATAAAGAAATATATTCCAAGTGGGAAGAACTCCTGGGTAAATTTAGAAGTAGTTATTGAAAAAGATTATTGCTCAAACTGTGGTCATTTTTACATTTCTAACAGAGATATTCTGCCCTTAATTTTTTATAGTAAGCAAGGACTTAAGCTCTTACACATATTGACTTTTTAAATATCCAAAGGCAATTATCCTGCCCAGGAGTTTTCTTCCTTCTAGGATAAATTGACCCATCTACATAGCAGA
The DNA here is from genome assembly GCA_004027185.1 of Glis glis. Lineage (NCBI taxonomy): Eukaryota > Metazoa > Chordata > Mammalia > Rodentia > Gliridae > Glis > Glis glis. Next base: position 6,308 of record PVJS01022218.1, read on the forward strand.
AGAAAATAGTCAAATCCTGAAGCCATGTTCCCCTTCTCTTTCCCTTCCTCCATATTCACTCCAGTTGATCAGTGCTTTATTACATATTATTACTCAGAATAACCCAAGAGTGCTTAGAAATACACAGTTCTAAGAACTTCTATTGACACCCTTGGAGAGTATATTGCCTTTTGTAATACTCCTAGCACACTGATGACACCAGTAAAATTTTTAGATTTTTTCATATTTTTAAGGATCTTGAATTTGGGCAAGTAATTTTTTTAAACTTTAATACTGCATTTATATTCACATTGGTGAAAGTGCATTTATTAAATTCAGTAGATTCAGATCCATAATTTCAACCTGCTGAGAATTTTTAGACCTCAGATTTGATCATTTGATAGTATATATTTCTCCCACCTTTATGTCACCCTTAAAAGTTACAAGCATGCCTTGCATTTTCCCTGTGTCCTTTAATAAAAATGTTATCACCTACTTCTGGTTAAATCTTATGGGTGAAATATAATTATTTATTTCTGCTGCTTTCTAAAAATCTATTGAAATGACAGTTGAGGGAGAAAAGAGTATAAGCCGATGTGCAAAGTGTATGAGAGAAGAGAGATGTTGGGACATTTTAAAGAGACACAGCAGATGGAAGAAGCTCAGAGTGGAGAAAGCTGAAACCCAGCTGTTTGCAGAGATGGCTGCCTACAAGAAACAAGTTCATTCTTGCTGCAGAACCTGAGAAAGGCTCTTCAACTGGGGCACTAGAGCCTCAGAGAAGCTATGGGCATCCCTGGCACTGAAAAACAAGAATATTATTTACATTTTATATAAGGATCAGTTTGACTTTCAAAACCTTTCCCCCTTTCTTTCATTCTGGTGATTATCCCTCTTACCATTTATATGATATTGATATTTATTTTTCCTGCTTCTCCATACGCACTCTAATTTATCAGCAAAATACTAAAGTATATCACTCAGAAAACTCCAATTCTATAACACTTACTTTTGGAGTAATTGAAATAGAGAGATCTTGGATTTGGGAATACTACTAGCAATTAAGAGTGGAGGTTCCACGTTAAAAGCAAAAGGATGCAGTTAAAATGATCAAACTGGATGGCGAAGGCATCCCTCAACACCATATTTTGGTCAAATTTGGATGTTGCAGTGAGTTGTCTATCTCCAGTCCTCTCCAGAGCACTGACTACCACAAAACAAAAGCTTTAGAGACCCTGAAGCAAAGTGTCCATTGAGGTTTTCCATATTGCACTTACATGTGAATGAAGAGCCCAAGTAAACAATTATATACACAAATCTATAACATGAAAGACAGGGACCAATGAATGGAAAGAGAGAGAAGGAAAGAAGGAAGGAAGGGAGGATGGAAGGAAGGAAGGAAAGAAAGGAAGAAAGGTTTTATAAGTAGAAAATACAAGTACAAGCATAGTATTTTAAATATATCTATCTGCATTATCTCTAGACAGATGATAGCATATACTGAATACATGAAACAAGAAAATGTAGGGTATTATAAAAAGAAAAAACAAAAAATAAGAAAGAATTCTTGCTTGTGTGTGTGTGTGTGTGTGCACATGTGCACACAATTTTTAAAATGAAGTAAAATGTAGTAGAAAGAATGTAGAACAAAAGGACAAAATATGTTCCGCAACTGACTAACAAGAATTCCACAAAGGAAACAAAGAAAAAGGGGTAGGAGGATTAAATAATACCCAACAATTTCTCAGTAATAAGAATTCTGGTATTGTTGTGGAAAAACACAACATTGTCCAGCTCAATAAACATAAAAGTAGCTCTACAAGGAATAGCATCATGATATTTCACTACCCTAGAAATGTAAGTCTTCAAGGAGTTCCAGAGCAGGAAAGAAAAGGCTGTCTTCCCAGAGGACTTGATGCATCCTGCCACTGGACATGAGCCAGGTTTCCCAGAATGCTAGAAGCTAGAGCATGATGGAGCAACACCTTCAACATCCTAGCTGAAAATGATTTCCAATCCAGAATTATAATTTCACAAAACTGATGGTGAGACTATTAATATAATCTTTCTCAAAAATAAAATGTCAGATACGCTCTTGACAAAGAGAAGAATGCCCAAGAAAGTAAAGGCAATGGAAATGGCTGATCTAGGCTGGCTCAGATGAGCACAACTTAGAACCAAGGGGAGGTCTCCTACTTGAGCACCATAGTGCAAGAGGAAAAGCCCATCATGCAAATGAGTTTCAGGCCCCTATTCATGTCCGGTCTGCTAGCATGCTGTTAATCCAATGATTCTCAACAGTGTCAGTTTTATCCCCCTGCCCAAACAATATTGAGCAATATGTGGAGACGTTTTTGGTTGCCATTCTTGGGGAGAATGCAGGGGTGCTATTAGCATCTAGTGGGTAGAGGATAGGAATGCTGCCAGACACTGGCCCTTCTCAGCAAAGAATTATCCAGCCCACAATTCAGTGCCATGCTGAAGTTGGAGAAACTTGCATTGATCTAATTAAGTCCATGGATAAGTACTATGTCATAGGGAGAGGAAAGACCCAACAAGAAACTAGGCAGTATCAGCAGTCTCACTGCTATGATCCACACACAGGACAAAGAAAACTTAGAGAAAGGAAGATTTATTTGCTTATAGTTCTGGAGATTTCAGAGGTCATGGTCCATTTGGGGGCTGACTCCCAAACAGGAGTGGGACTACAGGTCTGTGGGGCATCATGACGGGGAGCAAAGAGAGAAAAAGGTCAGAGCAACACACTGCAGCTAGGTAGGCTGGGACACATGCTGTACCCAGCACACTGCCAGGGGCCCACCTCCAAACATGGTGGCCTCCAGGGAACAAGGTCTGGGGGACATTCTAAATCCAAATTATAACATAGAGTAAGTGTGTAGATGTATAAAACTGCCACAGAGAGAGAAGAATTGGATGGTTACTTTGGTCTAATAAATCATGGTACAATTGATAAAAAAATCCCTTTCAAAGAATATGAACAACTTGTTCATGAGATAGGAATGTCCTTGATTTCCTAAAAATGAAACTAGTGATTATTAGTGCATTTCATTGATTTTTATGATACATACTTCTTATTATGATTTGGAGTTAGAATCTTCTAGACCTCATAGAGATGAGGCGGCCATGTTAGAAGTGGGACTTGGTTGCTGAGGCAGGTTAACTGGGGATGTGGCCTTAGGGATTATGTATGGTCCCTCCTCTTGCTTCTGGCCTCCATGATATGATAGCAGGGCCCTTGTGCTCTCTTTCTCTGCTCTCCGCACCATGCCCCGAGCTCTACAGACTCCACCTGGACTAATATGAACTGAATCCCTGAAATCTCTAAAACTGTGAGCAAGTAAATCATCCTTCCTCTGAGTAGTAGTGGTCAGGTGTTTGGGATTACAGCAGTGAAAAGGCTGACTGAAACATTTCTTTTTCACATCTCTAAAGTAGCACTCTGTCTTATGATAAGTGTGATAAGAAAGTATTGCATTATATTTTAATTGACATTAAAAATTTTTTTTCATGGAATGTGAAATAATGGTGTCTCCTACCTTTCATGAGACACCACTAAATGCTTATTAAATACTTTTCCCATGATAAGCAGTAAATTAAAAAGAACTATTGCAGGCAGAAAATAATTACATTTTGTAGGTATAAGTGAGGGTCAGAATCTCCCCCTCCTCTCTATATAAACAGGGAACCCTTTTCACAGAGTTTATAAAAGGCAGAGCAATGACGCAGACATTGACCTATCAGATGCAAAAGCTACGTTTGATAGCATCAAGGACAGTATAGCTCAGTGGCCAAAAATATGGACTTTGGCTTCTGAGGTTAAATGAAATAATGAGTGAAAACACTCAGAAAGCCATTTGACATGCAACAAATACATAATGAATGATTATTCTCAACATTACATGCCTGGTACTGTGATCATTCCTTGATGTAACTTACTCTGTTTAAATTTCCCTATCTTCTAGGAGATGCCACAAAGGTTTTAAGTATGGCACCAAGATAGCAAGGGATTAAATAAACCAAACTGACAGAACTGAAGGTGGTGTGAGTGGGTGGCAGGGAGTGGAATGTGAACTCACACCTGTGCTGTCAGCTCCTACACTCCCGCCCTTTGCTTTCTTGGTGGCATCATGGATTTCTCAGAGCATCTCCGCATGCATAACCAACACTGGGGAACTATCTTCTACTTGCGCATGTAATGAAACCATGGAGTCGTTGTGTCAATATTTTCATGAATAGATTCCTTTATTTACTTATAGTGAGAACAAAAATGTTAAGGGGAGGCAGGGCACACTGCAGAGAGATAAAACAATCCGTAGTGTGGGCACACTGCAGAGAGATAAAACAATTCATAGTGTCTTCCGTGTTGTCATGTATAAGAAATACTGACAAAAACAATGGGCACCCAATTGTCATTCTCTTCTACCTGCTTCTTGGTGAAATGCCAAAGTCAACTTCCAAAGAATCTATTAAAGCAAGTCACTGGCTTATATCCAATCTAAGAAAAACATTAGCTAAGCATAACATTGGACTGGTTGTCATTATTAATTTAGTACCAAATACTTCTCTGATCTTGGCGAGTTATGTGTTCTGTTTTGTGAAACACTTGACCTCTTTTCTACCTTGGACACTTCAGAGGTTTGGTGGGTAAATACTCTGAAGAGCAGCGATGATTTTGAAATTCGATACAGCTTATTAGGCATATCAATAGGCAATTGTAGTATCATTCAACTCATTAAGATATATTGCTAAAAGGTAAACTTACGACTTCATAAAATTAAAGCTCAGTTAGTTGTTAGGTAAACAACACTGAAGTTGTAGAACCTCTGACTTGGTTTTTCTTGCTGCAAAATGGAGATACTCATTCATGTTCAGCTAATGTATTACATTCATTATATGGAATAATATCTTCAAAGTGGCTCACCATACCTGCACAGAGAATATGCTTGATACAGTGCTGCTAAGGCATACCTCACATGGTATTAGACTCTAGACAGCTATTAACTAAATTTAGTAGTATGATATTTTTGTTTTCCTATAGGGCTTGGGCTTAATACATGTTTTCCTTAAAATATATACACACAGCAGACTAATCAGTGCAGCTCTTTTGGAATTCAGAAACGCATTCATCAGGTAATGGTGAAGTCAGCATTTAGAAAGGAAGGTTAAAAAAAACCTCGTGAAATATTTAAAGAAGACAAATCAGTAACACTTTAGCTGGCTTCAATATTTATTCCTCTAGAGCAAAACTTACATCAAAGCTCCCATTAAAATTTCCTCTGAGCACCTTATATATTAGTTAATATGAAAATGCAGTATTTTCTTATACTTTAAATTGTCATGAATATAAATACATATTATTGTAAATAGATAGACCATGGAAATTGACTGCATTCATAAAGGGGGAAATCATATAACAATAACCTTCTATTATGATGGCTGTATAGGGAAGAAAATCTTATGTTACTACGGCAAAAGAGGAAAAAAATGTATTTAGGGTTGAAAGATAGGCTAAGTCCCTCTCTCCTCCCTTGACAAATGTTGTGGCCATATAACATGCTTATGTCTTTGCAAGCAGATCAAATTCACTTTTAGCACATTTCTGCTTCTGCATTAACATTTTAAGATTGAGATTTGGATCATCTGGCTTTTCAACTAGATGTGGGTGTATGTGTGTATGTGCATACCAATGAGAATTTACAGTTCATTTTAATAAAGCTCACAGCCATACCAGCACAAGTCCAGAACCACAAAGAAAGTGCCTGTCCTCTGTTAGGATTATTCCCCCTGTTGCTTATCCTGGATTTTGTATTTTTCTACTGTCACTATTAGGCACAAAGCACAATCCTAAAATTGTAGGAAATTAGAGAAAGTAGCAGCTGACAAAATATCGTAATTGTTGTGATACAATCTCAAGTTCTTGAGAATAAGATTTTTAACTGATTTATCTTTCTGTGTGGAATCTATGCAGTTTGCTTTCTTTAGAACGTGGCCCCTCAAGATTGAAGGATGAACTCTGGAGTACTTGTTCTTCAGAGCTTTCTCTCAAATTTCGGAGGGTGTGGTAATGGCAGAGCATCCTAATTTTGACCTTAGCATCGTAATCAAGCTTTCAGGTAGGATCCAGAGATGGTAGTGCAGAATGGGAGAGAAGGAGCAATAAATTAAGAGACTAACACTAGGTTTCAGTCTTGACTTTGTGTGACTCTGGGCCAGTTACTTAAACTCTGGATTTCGAAGACAGTTTTGGTCCTGGATTCCCCATCCTAGGTGCACCTTTCAATCACCATAGAAGTCTATAAGTAATGCCAGTGGCTACCCAGTCCCAATTTGTTTGGTGAGAATCTCTATCTGGAAGGCCTGAGTTTGCATATTTTTAGTAACAATCTCCAGGGTGTTCTAGTGGAAGAAAAGATGAATGCCACTTCACTGTTGATTCCTAAAACCCTCCCTGAGCTTATAGTCAGTACAGGAGGTAATTTCATCTTCCTTCCTCCTTTTTTATCTTCCCACCAACTCTTTCTCTCTCTATCTCTGTCTATCTCTATCTATCTATCTATCTATCTATCATCTATCTATCTAATCATCTTTCTATCATCTATCATCATCTATCTATTATCTAGTCACTTATTTATTGGTACTAGGGATTGAAGCCCAGGGCATTCTACAACTGAGCTACACCACCACCAGCCTTTTTAAATTTTTTTTTTAATTTTTAACATGCTTTTATTGGTGCATTGGAGTCTCACATCACAATGAATATCTATTTGATGTTAATATACATGCACACAGCTATTAGTGTCCCCCTCTCCTCCCCCCACCCATATGAAGTGCAGAGAATGATGTTGGTATATTCTCACATGTACACTTGTTTATGATAGTAATTCCACTGATTCACTTCTTTCTTGCCCTTCCTCTTCCCTTGTACCACTTCCCTTGCCCCACTGAGGGTTCTCCATTATTAACCAGAGTCCCTTGTGTGTCCCCACTACTCCCTAGGTTTCACATATTAATGAAAACATATGTCCCTTCTTTTTTGTGATTGGCTTACCTCACTTAACATAATGCTATCCAGATCCTTCCATTTTCTTGCAAATGATGTTATTTTGTTCTTCTTTATTGCTGAGTAGAATTCCATTGTGTGTATTTCCCACAATTTTGTAATCCACTCATCTGTTGATGGACACCTAGGTTAGTTACATAATTTGGCCACTGTAAATTGTGCTGCTATGAACATGGGTATGCATATATTACTGTAGTTTTCTGGTTTCAATCCCTTTGGTATGATACCCAGTAGTGGTATAGCTGGATCGTATGGTGGATCCATTCCCAGTCTTCTGAGGAATCTCCATTCTGATCTCCATAGTGGTTGAACTAGTTTGCAATCCCACCAACAATGTAGAAGAGTCCTAATTTCCCCACATCCTCACCAACATTTGTTGTTGTTTGACTTCTTAATGATTGCCATTCTAATTGAGGTTAAATGAAATCTTAGAATAGTTTTGATTTGCATCTCCCTGATTGCTAATGATGTTGAACATTTTTTCATATATCTATTGGCCATTTGTATCTCTTCTTTCATGAAATGTCTATTCATTTCAGTTGCCCACTTCTTGATCAGATTAGTTTCTTAGTGTAAAGTCTTTTAAGTTATTTGTATATTCTAGATATTAGACCTCTGTCATAGGGATAGCTTGCAAAGATCTTCTCCCATTCCATAGGCTTTCTCCTTAAGCTCTTGATAGTTTCCTTTGATGAGCAGAAGCTTTGTAGTTTAATGTTATCCCACTTATTAAAGCTTGTTTTAATTTCCTGTGCTTTGGAGGTCTTATTGAGGAAGTTTCTACCTGTGCCTATATGTTGGAGTGTTGAACCTATGCCTTCTTCTAATAATTTCACAGACTCTGGTCTAACTTCCAGGTCTTTGATCCATCTCGAGTTGACTCTTGTGCAGGGTGAGAGGTAAGGATTCAGCTCCATTTTTCTACAGGTAGATAACCAGTTTTCCCAGCACCATTTGTTGAAAAGACTGTCCTTTCTCCAACATATGTGTTTGGCACCTTTGTCGAAAATCAATTGACTATAAGTTTGTGAACTTGTTTCTGTAACTTCTATTCTGTTCCACTAGTCTATGTGCCTGTTTTTGTGCCAACACCATGCTGATTTTATTATCATAGCTCTGTAGTACAATTTGAAGTCAGGAATTGTTATGCCTCCTGCATGGTTTTTATTGCTGAGAATTGCTTTGGTTATTCTGGGTCTTTTGTTTCTCCATATGAAATTAATGACTGATTTTTCTAGATCTGTGAAAAATGATGTTGGTATTTTGATAGGGATTGCATTAATTCTGTACATCATTTTTGGCAGAATGGCCATTTTGATAATATTTATCCTGCCTATCCAAGAGCAGGGGAGATCTTTCCATCTTCTAAGGTCTTCTTCAATTTCTTTCTTCAGTATTCTATAATTTTCATTGTAGAGGTCTTTTACCTCTTGGGTTAAGTTTATTCCTAGGTATTTGATTGATTTTGAAGTTATTGTGAATGGGATTATTTTCTGGATTTCTTTCTCAGTGGACTCATGGTTGGCATATATGAAAGCTACTGATTTTTTTAGGTTGATTTTGTATCCTGCTACTTTGCTGAATTTGTTAATCAGTTCTAGTAGATTTTTGGTAGAGTTCGCTGGGTCTTCTAGATATAGGATCATATCATCTGCATATAAAGATAATTTTAATTCTTCTTTTACTATTTGAATTCCTTTGATATCCTTCTCTTGTCTTAATGCTCTGGTAAGAGTTTCAAGGACTATATTGAAAAGGAGTGGTGATAGTGGGCATCCTTGTCTTGTTCCTATTTTTAAGGGGAATTCTGGCAATTTTCCCCCATTCAATATGATGTTGCTTTAGTTTTCTTATATATTGACTTAATGATGTTGAGGTATGTTCCTTCTATTCCAATTTTCTGTAGAGTTCTTAACATGAATGGGTGTTGAATTTTGTCAAATGCTTTTTCCGCATCTATTGAAATGATCATGTGATTCTTGTTTTTAGTTTGATTTATATGGTGAATAATGTGTATTGTTTTGCATATGTTGAGCCAGCCTTGCTTTCCTGGGATGAAACCAACTTGGTCATGGTGTATGATTTTCTCAATATGGTTTTGAATGCGCATGGCTAGTATTTCATTTAGAATTTTTGCATGTATGTTCATTAATGATATTGGTCTGTAATTCTCTTTTCTTGAAGTATCTTTATTTGGCTTTGGTATTAATGTGATGTTGGCCTCATAAAAGGAATTTGGAAGAATTCCATCTCTTTCAATTTCATGGAATAGCTTGTGAAGTATTGGTTTTAGTTCTTCTGTAAAGGTTTTGTAGAATTTGGCTAGAAAACCATCTGGACCTGGGCTTTTATTTGATGGAAGACTTTTTATTGCTGTTTCTATCTCTGTGCTTGCTATTGGTTGATTCAGGTTTTCTATGTCCTCTTGGTTCAATTTAGGTAGGTTGTATGTGTCTAGAAATCGTTCTATTTTTTCCATGTTTTCCATTTTACTGGAATATAAGTTTTCAAAGTAGTTTCTTATCATCCTCTGGATTTCTCCACTATCTGTGGTGATGACCCCTTTTTCAATTCTGATTTTGGTAAGTTGGGTTGATTCTTTCCTTCTTTTGGTTAGGTTAGCTAGTGGTTTGTAAATCTTGTTAATCTTCTTAAAGAACCAGCTTCTTGTTTTATTGATTCTTTGTATTGTTTTTTATTCTCTATTTCATTAATTTCTGCTCTGATTTTAGTTATCTCCTGCCTCCTACTGGCTTTGGGATTTGACTGTTCCTGTTTTTCAAGATCCTTGAGGTGTGTCATTAGGTTATTTATTTGGATGTCTTCTGTTTTTCTTATGTGGGCACTCAGTGCTATAAATTTTCCTCTTAACACTGCCTTCAAAGTGTCCCATAGATTTTGGTACGTCGTGTCTCTATTTTCATTTAATTCCAGGAATTTTTTTATTTCTCCCCTTATTTCATGTCTGATCCATTCCTCATTCAGAAGTGTATGTATCATTCAGTCTTCATGTACTTATGTGATTACTTTTGGTCTTCGTGTTGTTAATTTCTAGTTTCATTCCATTGTGATCTGAGAAGGTGCAGGGAATTCTATCACATCTTTTGAATTTGCTGGTTCTTGCTTTGTGACCCAGTATGTGGTCTATTTTGGAGAATGTTCTGTGAGCAGCTGAGAAGAATGTGTATTCAGGTGTTACTGGTTGAAATAGTCTATATGTGTCTATTAGATTCATTTGGTCTATGGTTTTCTTTAGGTCTGAACAATCTTTATTCATCTTTTGTCTGGAGGATCGATCTAGTGGCATGAGTGGTGTTTGAAGTCTCCCAATATTATTGGGTCTATTTGGGACCTGATGTCCCGAAGACTTTGTTTTATGAACGTGGGTGCGCCCACATTTGGGGCGTAAATGTTTACTAGTATTTTATTTTTTTGTTGGGTTGTTCCTTTTATTAGTAAGAAGTGACCCGCTTTGTCTCTTCTGATGTGTTTTATCTTGAAGTCTGTTTTGTCAGATATAAGCATTACTACAACTGTTTGTTTTCAATCTTCATTTGCATGGTATATCTTTTTCTATCCTTTTACCTTTAGCATATGAGTATCTTTAGCTAGAAGGTGAGTTTTTTGTAAGCAGCATATAGTTGGGTTATGCTTTTTAATCCACATTGCAGTCTGTGCCTTTTAATTGGGGAGTTGAGTCCTTTGACATTCAATGTCATTATTGAGATATGATTTTTGTTTCCTATCATTTTGAGTTTTATTTTCTGTTTGCTGTAGTAACAAATCTCCTTGTTTAGTTGCTTACCTGGTGGAGTTCACCTCTCCTGTGGTTCTGAAAATTGCTTGTTTTTCCTTCTTTGTGATTTATTTCTTTTAGGATTTTCTCCAGTGTTGGCTTGGTCCTCATGAATTCTTTAAATGTTTATCATGGAATGTTTTTATTTCTCCATCAATTTTAAATGGTAGCTTTGCTGGATATACCAGTCTTGGTTAGAAGTTGTTTTCTTCCAGGGTCCGCAGTACTTCATACCAATCCCTTCTGGCATTCCTGACTTGGGTTAAGAAGTCTGGGGTGATTTTTATTGTTTCACCCCTGTATGTCACCCATTCTTTTGTTCTTGCTGCTTTTAGGATTCTTTCTTTGGCCTCTACGTTAGACATTTTAATTATTACGTGGTGTGGGGAGGTCCTTCCTTGGTCCTGTCTTAATGGTGTTCTATATATCTCCTGTATGTGAATGTCCAAATCCTTTTCGGAATGTCCAAATCCCATGTTCAGAAAATTCTCTGAAACTATTTCTTTGAAGAGGTTTCTTATACCCTTGGTCTGTGCTTCTAAACATTCCTCCATGACTTTTATCCTTAGATTAGGACGTCTTGTCTTGTCCTGAATTTCTTGGATGGCCAGGGTGTGTTGTTGTAATATCTTCTGTATATTGTTGACTGTGTTTTCAGTTTTTTTTTTTTTTTGCAGTACCAGGGATTGAACCCAGGGGCGTTCTACCTCCGTGCTACACCCCTGGCCCTATTTTTTATATTTTTTTATTTTGAAACCAGGTCTCACGAAGTTGCGGAGGGCCTCACTAAGTAGAGAGAGAGAGAGAGACAGGGAGAGAGAGAGAGAGAACTGAGGCTGGCCGCGAACCCGGATCCTCCAGTCTACGCCTCCCAAAGTACTGGGATTATAAGCATGCGCCACCACGCCCGGTGTGTTTTCAGTTTTGAATGAACGGTCTTCCAGGAGTGATTCACTGTTTTCCACATGGTGGAGTCTACTAGAGTTGGTTTCTCTTTTTTGGGGGGGTACCGGGGGTTGAACCCAGGGGCATTTTACCTCCGAGCTACACCCCTGGCCCTATTTTTTATACTTTATTTTGAAACCGGGTCTCACAAAGTTGCGGAGGGCCTCACTAAGTAGCTGAGGCTGGCTGCGAACCTGGATCCTCTGGTCTCAACCTCCCAAGTACTGGGATTACAAGTGTGCGCCACCACGCCTGGCCTAGAGTTGGTTTCTGTTGCAGTCTTTAATTCGTTTATTGACTCCTTCATTTCATTCAGTGTTTCCTTCTGATTCTTTCTTAGAGCCTCAACTTCCCCCTTCATCTCCTCTACACTTTCTTTGAGGCCTTTCATCATTCTGAAGATCAAAACTGAATTCTCTGTCTTGCATTTCCTGTAGGTCAGTATCAGTAATCTTACTTGTTGATGCATTGTGTTTCTTGTTTCCTCACTGTTCCTCATTCTCGAATTTTCAGTGTTTTCAATTCTGTTTCTGTTGCCTCTGCCTCATCTTCCTTTCTATGTATAAGACTTCTTGATGGTCCCTGCAGTCCCAATTGGGTCAGTACACTGCAGGCTGTGGTTCCCTCCCTTCTGGGGGAATGCAGGTTCCAGAGCTCAGGTGTTGGTACGTGAGGCACACTTTTTTTTTTTTTTTGAGGCATGGTGCTGGATGTGGGCTCCAAATCACAGGTGATGGTACCTGAAGATGCCCGGTCTCTGAGGCATGGGTACTGAGGGTGGCCCAGGCCCCAAGGGATGCACAGGTGCTCCGGGTCTCGGGAGGCATCACTGGAGGTTGCCTGGGCTCTGATGCATGGTGCTGTGTATCTCGGGCGGCCTGAGGGTGGTGCTGACTCTGGGTATCGGGTGGCGGTACCTGAGGGTGCATGGGCGCTGAGGCATCGTGCAGAGGATCATGTGTGGGCCCCAGGGAGGTGCATGGGCTCTTGGATCTCGGGTGGTGGCGCTGGAGCGTGCCCTGGCTCTGAGGTTGTGCGGAGGGTTGCGTGTGTCTTGGGTGGCAGCGCCAGAGGGTATCCAGGCTCTGAAGTGTGGCACAAAGGCTCCTGCGCAGGTGAGTGAGGTGCAGGCTCTGGGTCTCAGGTAGCATCGCAGGGGGGCATAAGGGTCCAAGGTGGGGCGCGGAGGGCTTCCGGGGTCTCTGGTCGCAGCGTTGGAGTCCGGGGTGGGGTGTGGGGGGCCGCCCAGGTCTTGTGGGATGGCACAGCTGGCCGAGGTCGGGTGTGATGGGCTGCCTGGGTCTCAGCTGGCGCAGGGGTCTGATGCGCAGGTGTCGGGGATCCCGCAGGCTTGTACCGCAGTGGGGCAGGTGAGCAGTTGTGGCAGGAGCCCACGCTAGGGCAGCCTTTGAAGGGTATTCATGATGTGCTACTGGGATGGCCCCACCACTCACAGAGTTCTGCTCGGGTTCCTTGCCCCGATTTGATGGTGGGGGGGCTATTATCCCCAGCTGTAGGGTCCAGGGGAAGATGGCTATTTACCGATCCTGCCGACATGGGATTGCAGTTTTCTGTGGGATTCTGTATCTGGTAGACTCTGTGTCTGTGTAGTCGTACTCGGGTTACTGGATATTGGGTTTTAGTTCTTCTATGGCTGTGCGATGTTGTTCAGTTCTGAGCCCCCGGGGCGATTTTGAGATGATTTTGAGACAGGCTCCTTCAGGGGCTCCTATTCTGTTGCCATCTTGGATCAAATCATGTTTTTTTTTTTTTTTTTGAAATAAGGTTTAATTGCGTTTCTGAGGCTGGCCTGAAACCTATGAGCCTCCTCTCAAGCCTCCCAAGTACTGGGATTACATACGTGCACCACTGCCCCTTGCTCAGCTCTTTTATTTTATCCATCCCTTCTTTTATTTTTCCTTCTTGTTTGACTTACATAGATACCTAATTCCTAAAGTTATGCCAGGTGTGATGGCACACACCTGTAATATCAGCTACTTGGGAGGCTGAATGCTGGAGGATTGCATGTTGAAGGCCAACTTGGGCAACTTCAGGAGACCCTGTCTCAAAATAAAATATAAAAAGAGATGGGTGTGCAGCTCAGTGGTCAAATACCTCTGGATTCAATCTCCAGTACCACAAAAATAAATCAGTAAATAAATAAATCCTAAAGTTGTAAGTCTATTTTCATGACATGTGGTAGAATCAATCTGAATGTGCTATAAAATCAGGTAAAACCTTAAAACTGGTATTTCTTCATACCAAGGCAAAGTGCTGCGGTCTCTTGTGTTTCCAGAGCTGAGTTCAGTCCAGGATGAACCATAGTTACCTGGCAAGTGGAAGGAAATTGTTATAGTGCTTTTTCTTGGGGGGTAGGTATTTTCTGAGTCTTCTGATGAAAGAATGGGTGGGGGAAAAATGTGACCATTTGATAGAATGACTATTTCCTGTTGAGAACTCTGTCCTGTATTTTTTTAAAGATGAGTTACTTCTGTTATACCATTCTGTTTATGCACTATGCTTGTGAAAGCCGCAGACCCCACTCAGAGGAACATCTCCATCCTGCTGGGGAAATGCTGGGGCGCATGCCATTTTATAGTCTGATGGGGAGAGTGGAGTGACAGGCTAGAGTAATGCAGCTTTCAGTATCCATCTCAGGAGATTAGCAAATTGCAGGGAGGCTGCGATTGGTGGATAAAACATCACTATCTGATGGGCTCCAATTGACACCTGGTGGATAGATTTTTTTCCTATGTCGCGGCTTATAAAATTCCTGTAGATAAAAACTCTAATAAAGAACTGGCTTGGTTATTTATTTTTGCTTAACTTTGCCCAATTTACTGCAACCAGTCATCAACCACCTCATTTATCTCTTAGAGTTCAGAATGAATAACCTAAATTAATCCACTGATTACAAATTCCTTAACTCTATGCAGCACATTTTCATTCTTCTCAGGGCTTCTAACAGAAATTGAGAATTAGACTCATGGGGCTGAGCTGTCAGTACTGGCTAGGTGTTAAGTAGAGATAGACCTACATGATTTTAATGCCTCTGGGAAGTTTCCAGGAAGGACAAAATTTCATTCATTAAATATCTGAATTACCTAGAAGGCAAGTAGGATTCTGTCTGGTAATCCCCTTGAGAAATTCGCATTTTTATTGCCTCAATCTCCCTCCAGTGGTTCCTTGGGGAATCAGGAAAAATCTAATTTATCAACCCTCTCTCCTGCTTATTATAACCACAGAGAGGACCAAGTGATTGTCTCATTCATTCATTGGCTCATCCATTCATTCAATAAATATTTATGAATGTCTGCTATGTTTTAGGGACTGTCACAAGTGTTGGGGATAAGCCAAAGATTTTTCTTGGATTCAAGTAACAAAGGGAGAGATCAATTGGTGCTAAGTACTGTAGCAAAAAAATAAAAAGGGAGCTGGACATGGTGGTGCATGACCATAATTCCAGTTCTTGGGAGACTGGTGCAGGAGGATCACAAATTTGAGGCCAGCCTCAGCAACTTAGTAAGACTCTGTTTCAAAATTTTAAAAAAAAGTAAAAAAAAAAAAAAGAAGGCTGAGACAGAGTTAGAATGTCCCTGGATCCAATCACCAGTACCACAAAATGAATGAATGAATGAGTGAATAAATGATAAATAATAAGTAAAATAAGTAAATAAATAAATAATAAAAAGGGCAAGGATGGTCCTGAAGAGAGGGAGCAAGTGCAATATCATGGAGTCAGTCATCAGAAATCCCTGTCTGATGATGTGGTGGCCTTTGAGAGCACTTGGAAGAAATTAAGCTAGTGTCTGTGGAAAAGTTTTCCAAGCAGTGGTAACAGAGAGTGAAGGCAAGAGGTTCTGAGGCAGGAGAGACATTTGTATGTTTAGGGAACAGCAAGAAAGCTGGTATGGCTGGAACAGAAGAATGAAGAAAAAGAGAAGGTTGGATGGTCAGTGAGGGACAGGCCGGCTGTCATGGTCCTGTAGCCAGGGTAAGAACTTTGCCTTTCACTCTGAAAGCCATAAGGTTACTGAACAAACCTCAGGCCTGTCTTCGAAGGATCATTCTGGCTTCTGCAATGAAAATCAGCTTTCCAGGCACACTCTGGAGCAGGGAAATCAGTTTGGAGGCTTGGTGCATGGTTCTGGTGAGAGGTGACAATGGTTTGGCTTGGGGACATGCAATGGATGTGGCATGAAGTGACGAGGCTGGATTTATTTCAAAGACAGAACTGAGAGAATTCGCTGATGGTTGGGTTTGGTATGAAAAAAGAAAAAGAGGCCGAGGATGGCTCTTTGAGTTTCTGCAGACAATTGTCTTCAGTTGTGTCATGGAAGTGACAGTTTGGGGAGTGAGAAGGAACAGGTTTCAAGCTTTTCCTCTATCAATTGAGTGGCTGTGGAAGAGTTTTATACATGTGATGAGCCTCAGTTTATTCAAAGGTACATTAGTGGTCATTAGATGTAATTATCTAATCATATCTATTAGATCTTAATGTATCTTCCTGGTTTGAATTAAATAAGAACCATATCTTTCTTGAACTGCTTTTGCGTCTTAACTTTTAGAACAACCTCATAAGAAAAGTGATATTTCCCCAGTTGTCTTGATGCTAACACTAACATGTGGAGAGATTTCAAAATTGGTTCAAGGTCACACAGAACAAGGACCAGAATAATATGTCAACAACCACAAAGAAAGTGATTTTCATAATACAAAGAGCTTACCACATACAACATGCCGATCTTTCTGTTTGACATCACATATACGTTCTCTTAATTCTCATAACATCTTACCAGGTCCAAGTTTATAAGACAGAATTCAGAGAACCAAAGAAGTCAAGTAGCTTTTCCGTACAATGGAGAGAATCGGTTCGAGCTCTTTGAAGCTGGATTAAAATAGCATCACACAGAGTTGCCTGCCTCACTAATGCCAAGATGCCTCTGTGCCCAGGGACTAGGGGTCTCTTCCTCCTGACAGTGCAGAGTGGGGCAGGGTAGGGCACAGGGTCCAATGTGGAGGTTTTTGTGAGAACCCCTACAGCTGTGAGCAACAGCAGGTGCCCACACACTTAGGATGCCAAAGAATTAAGCAAGGCCTGGGTACTTCCCCTCCCTGGCACATTTCTGTGAAGTTAATATTGCAATATGTTAGTATGCTTCTTCCTCTATTCACAGAATTTATTGCATTTTTTCATTGCTTCCATTTTTCAGAGATGATGAAGTATTTATCAGAAGGCGTGCTTTTGCAATTCATAAGTACTCTCCATTCACCAGCAAGTCCAATCCTTTCCTGCAGAGATAAAAAAAAAACATAAGTGAAAATCTTGCTATTGTTGCATTTTTTTCCCTCAAAGAAATGAGAGAAAAAAATCACTATTTCATAGTCAAAATCTGACTGCATTTGGAGGATAATAAAGAAGAAAAATGTAATTTATTATCAAATAACAATGATAGACTGACTTTCCTTTTTTCCACCCTATTGTTATGAAGTCCCACTATAAATCCAACTGAATGCTTTTTCAGGGATCTGGTAGTTTTTTTTTTTCTTGTCACTATTTGGAAAAAATATCAAAAGAATTAAATTATCTTGAATATACAAAGAACTTAAAAGACTTAACACTAATAAAACTAATAACCCAATCAAGAAATGGGCAGTTGAACTAAATAGACATTTCACAAAAGAAGAGATATAAATGGTCAATAAATACATGTAAAAACGTTCAATATCATTAGCAATCCAGGAGATTCAAATCAAAACTCTGCTGAGATTCCATGTAACCCAATCAGAATGGCAACCATAGCCACAACAATGTGTTCGTACATGTCTAATTCTTTTGTAAATGTTTTAATGTATTATATAGAGTTATTTTTTTCTTTTCTTTGTGATACTGGGGATGGGACCCAGGGGCTTCCTACCTCTGAGCTACATCCCCAGCCCCATTTTATTATTTATTTTGAAACAGGGCTTCCCTAAGTTGCTGAGGGCCTTGCTAAGTTGCTGAGGCTGTCCTTGAACCTGTGATCCTCCAGTCTCAGCCTCCCAAGTACTGGGATCACAGGAATGCACCACCACCCCAGGTTTATATAGAGCTGTTTTAAGATCTGAGTCTAATTTCACTTTCTTTTTTTTTTTTTGTGGTACTGGGGATGGAACCCAGGGGCATTCTACCTCCGAGCTACACCTCCAGCCCTATTGTTTTATTCTTTATTTTGAAATAGGGTCTCACTAAGTTGCGGAGGGCCTCACTAAGTAGTTGAGGCTGACCATGAACCCTGATCCTCCTGTCTCAGCCTCCCAAGTACTGAGATTACAAGCATGTGCCACCATGCCTGGCTTCACTTTCTATCTCTACTATTCATTTTAATTTAAATAATAAAATTAACAATATATATGTGTATGTGTGTGTGTCTGTGTGTGTGACAGTGTATATGATGCTTAAAATCATGATACTCATATATGTGTGGGATGAATTTACTTAAACGACAATATTTTATGATATCAAACAATGATGGTCTTAAAAACTCAATACATTTATTAACTTTTATTAAAAGGAAAATATTTAAATTTAAAAAAAAGAAGTCAAACAACAATAAATGCTGGCAAGGATGTGGGGAAATTGGAACTTTTCAACACTGTTGGTGGGACTGAAAATTAGTGCAGCCACTACGGAGATCGTGTGGAGATGCCTCAGAAAATTGGTAATGAATCCACCATATGATTCAGTTATACCACTCCTGAGTATCTTTCCAAAGGGACTGAAATCAGAATATTATAGTAATATAAGCATATCCATATTTATAGCAGCACAATTCACAATAGCCAAATTATGGAACCAACCTAGATGTCCATCAATGGATGAATGGATTACAAAATTATGAGATATACACACAATGGAATTCTACTCAGCAATAAAGAAGAACAAAATAATGCCATTTGCAGGAAAATGGATGGACTTGGAGAATATTATGTTAAGTGAGATTAGTCAGTCACAAAAAGTGAAGGATCATATATTTTCTCTCATATGCAGAAGCTAGGGATACCAGAGAAACTTTAGATAATGGAGGAGAAACTGCAGTGGAGCCAGGAGGTGGTCTAGGAAGGGGAGGAGGAAGTGGGAGCATCAATGAAAGAATCACTTCCATTGACATGATGTACACATGTGAGAATACCAATGTCAATCTCAATACCCTGTATGGGGAAGGGTAGGAATGGGGAGGGGGCTGGGGGAAAACCCCCCAAGTGCTATGTGTACGTGTGTCACTAACACTTTGAACTGCATTATTATGTGAGACTATAATGCACCAATGAAAGTATTAAAAATAAATTAGTCCTTTTTTAGCCTACTTTTAGTAAAGTGGAGATTAAGACTACTAGATATAGCAGTGGGCAGAACTCCTCTTTATGACTGCCCTTGGTCATTTAGATGGAGGAACCCATCGGTTCTGGTGGTGAATTGCAGGGCACTTTGAACTTCAGGGCTGTTTATGTGCCTTCTGCAGCCCCCAAAGAAAGGGATTATAAAGAGAACAAGCAGGTATGACATCTTGATTTCTAGAAAATGATGGGTGCAAATACTTGTTGAATAGTCTGAATGTGCCTGACAAATGGCTAAGCACTTGCATATGCTAATTTAACCAGAGTAGCTACCACCAGAACAAGGTAGGTCTGGCCATTCCTATTTCACAAATGAGGAAACGGAGTCTCGGATGATGTCTGCTATGGACTATGGATGAGTGTCTCCCAAAGGCCCACATGTTAATGGCTTGGTTCCCAGCCTGTGGCACTACTGGAAAGTAGTGGAGCTTTTAAGAGGTGGGGCCCAGTGGGAGGTCTATTGGTCATAGGGGAGCATGCCCTTGCAGAGGAGGTTGGGACCCTGGATCTTCCTCTTTCTTTTTGATTACTGGCAGCTGTGAGCTGAGCAGCTCTGTTCCCCCACAGCTCCCTGCCAAAATGTGCTGACTTGCAACAGGGCCAACTGACTATGGACCTAAACTTCCAAAACTATGAGCCAAAATGATCCTTTCCTTTTCAAGTTGGTTATCTCAGGCATTTGGTTATAGTAATGATTGGGAAGCTGACTAACACGATATCTAATATATATATATATATAATATAATATAATATATATAATATAATTATATTATAAAATATATTACATATAATATATTTAGTAATATATATATAACACATATAGTAGGAGAGAGCTGGGAGAATGTACAACCACAGCTGCATGACTCCCACTTAAGTCTATACATTGCAATGCTTTCTGCCAGCACCATACCCCTCCACTTCCTCTTCTGTAAAATGGGAATATGTTTTTTCTTAAAAGGATTCCATTTTAAATAACATGTGTAAAGTATCTAGTATAGTGCCTGATACATTTTAGAAGTTTGATGTGTGTGTGTGTGTTTGCCTTTGGGGAGAATGCGTCCTTCTGTTTCACACAGAGCTGTCTGAACAGAGTGCTGAGAAACAACCTGTCAGAATTCCATATGGTTTCTTGATATTTGAAGGTAGTTTAACTTTGAACTTTTATACACTTTTTATAACCTTAAACATTTTATTTGATACGTGTACCAATCAAGTTGTTCTCTGGTAGAACTTTGACAAATATATGTGTGTATATTTACACATACACATATGTATATATGACAGACACATATAGTACATATATGTATTATGATTTTTTTTGCAGTACTAGGAATTGAATCTCGGGGCATTCTACCTCTGAACTACACCCCCACCCCTATTTTTTTTTATTCTTTATTTGGAAACAGGGTCTCACTAAGTTGCAGAGGGCCTCACTAAGTAGCTGAGGCTGGCTGCGAACCCGGATCCTCCAGTCTCAGCCTCCCAAGTACTGGGATTATAAGCATGCACCACCACGCCCGGCTGTATTATGATATTTTATATAGTTATATAAAGAAATTTTCCAATTGGCTTATGCAATGGTGGGGGCTGGCAAGTCCAAATGTCACAAACTGTATAGGGCAAGCTGCACTTAGGTAGGAACTCAAATGGTGATCCACAGACAGAATTTCTTCTTTTTCAAGGAAACCTCATTTTTCCTTTTAGGGCCTTTCAGCTGATTGGAATTGTTCCAGGATAATCTTTACTCAAAGGCAACTGATTGTCGATGTTAACCACATGTAGGAAATAGTGTCACAGGAACACCTAGATTAGTGTTTGATTAAATAACTGGGTGCTATGGCCGAATGAAGCTGACACATAAGACTAACCCATCATAGCGCTTCTTTGCTATCCTGTGCAGCAGCAGAAAACTTGCCCGAATCATTTTATCATATTTGCTAATCAAATACCCAACCTAGGAGTAGTTCATTGGTTATCTCCAGTGGGGTTCAGGGGATCAATGGAAGAGAAGCATTGAGCTTTTCCTTGTGTCTGCACATTTTTCCTTAAAAGTAACTATTGTAGTATTTGTTTTTGTTTATTGAATTATCTGCAAAATGCTCTGGATTCAATATTTTCTTGAGGCAAACACTAGTTAAATTATTCATAGTGCTGCTTTCTAAGAATAATTAGATTACCTGCTGCCTACATCAGCTAGGAGACTGTAGCACCAAAATTTGAGAACTTGTAATGTTTATATGCTCTTTCTCCCCCCTTGACTAATGTAGCCTCTATTTGGAAAGGGAATAGGATCCACTCTGCAAGCAATTTATGGAGCATGCTTTATATTGACGGGGATTGAGATTTTAGAAAAGGTGATCACAGAAAGTGTGTTGACAGGTTGGCTTTGAATAAACATCTGAAGGAAATGAGGAGGAAAGACATGCGGGCATGTTTTCAAGAAGCATTTCAGGCAAAGTGTCTATGATTGGAGCAGGTCTGGTGAATATCAATGTATCTGGGGAATATCAAAGAAGTGGCGTGGCTAAAGGGGAATTAATGAGAGGACGATAGTAACAAATGATATGAGAAAAATAAAGGAATGCTTGATTTATATAGATGTGTTTGTTTCATTGTGGTTGGTTAGATTGTTTTAATAATATTTTCTTCCCTATCTCCATGGGAGGATATGATTTCTGACCCCAATAATGTTAGCTTGGCAAGGTAACTGGCATTGCAGCCAAATAACTGGGCTGCTGAGATCTTCTTTGAAGGAGCCTGTTGCAGTTGGACTGAATGCCCCCACTACTGTCCTGCTTACCCGTCACTGGGTTCCCGCAGAGGCCATCCTTCCACTGGGTGTTCCCAGCCAGTGAACAGTGCGTGCCGAGCACTGCATGGGCACTAGCACCAATGCATTTCTGTGGATTCTCTTTTATGGAACTCAAAAATCCTGCAGCAACTGACACTTACTTAGAATGCCACTGCAATTAGAGATTCTTCATGCCCATTTCTTTTTCCTTTCCTCTGTCCTTGCACCCATGTCACACCTGCATTGGACTCTGCCTTGAAAGCTCTTCCTGCCTCCCATTGTCCCTACCCTTTCTCTTTTTATGACCCTCCCCACAGAATCTTTTGGATGTCTAATCCGATTATAACATTTGATTTTCAGAGACTACACTGACAGGCTTGACTTGGCTTCCTATTGTTGCAATGCAACTCCTGCACCTCGATTTTGGCTTGTCACGTGGTATCCATTGGCTAGTGATAAGGGTTGCACAAAGCAGGATGGGACCCAATCTGCAACCAGAACCAAGTGCAGCTGAGCCTAGACTGTCACCATCAATCCAACTCCAACCACCCCAAAGGTATAAGCAGAAAGTACCACAGTAGTGTTAAGTCACTGAGATTTAGGAAAGTTTATTACAAAGCATGATTATGACAACAGATTAGGGATGCACATAGTAAAATTTTGGCTTTTTTCTAAACTAGATGGGAAACCATTGGAGAGTCTGGAGCTTAGATGACATGATTTCAATGATCCTGCCTTAACAAGGTCACTTATTATCTGGTTGATAATAAATGGAAAGGGATAAAGGTCAAAAGTAGAGACATCCACTGTTTGGCTTCTGAAATAATTTAGTCAAGAGATAACAGTGTTTATGGCCAGGATGGAGAAGAGTGATAGAAGTCAAGACATTTATCCAAATAGGAAGAACAGGATTTATTGAAGAGATGAAGTGTCCAATGCAGTAAAGAGGAGAAAACAATGGCACCGAGGGTTTTGATCCTTGATTGGAATGACGGAGTAATCTTAACTGAGAGAAGAAACAATCTGAAATCAAGCCTTACAGCTCTTGAATTTCAGCAATATCCTGTAAGTTGCAATTATCTGCTTCTCCACCACACCTCAGCCACCTTCTTCCACAGTGATTTCCTGGGCTCTGTCATCACCGATAAATACATCCCTTCTGGAATCTAGATTTTCGGTATGTCATCCTCAGGTAACTCTTCCTCCTGTTTCAAGTTTTCAGAATCCAGTACCCCACTTTGAAAGTGTTTCAATGTTATCAAGGACTTAAAACGTGTATGCTATCAACCTTACAATTTTTTTCCTCTTATAATATAGGACATTAGGCTTCTGTATGATAAAGACTCAATGTAAATTGTCGTCGGGGATACTCACTCACTGGGCAAAACCTCAATTCTGGTTCTCTGTCACTGTTCTCTCACTCCAGGCCAGCTCCTCTCCCATGCAAAAGCCCATCAGTTCTCCAATTATCTACTTACCCAGTGGCCAGTTTTTGCAGACAAATATACCTTGATAGAGCCATGTATCTGTTTCTACGTCAGGATGAAATATCTGCTCTTCCTTCTGCCACCCATGATGCTCCAAGGGTGGGGAGAGGGAAAATCAGTCACATAGCATCTGGCTGCCACCCAGACAATAGCCTGGGTCCCTTAACTCCTGGATATTGGAGACCATCATCCTCTACCCCCCCCCCACAAAACCCCAATTGAATCTAGGGGCCACTGATGCCCATTGTCCAAGGAATGACCCTCTTGTTCTGCTCTGGTATTGTGTCTTTCAGTCATTTTGTTAAAACACTGGTGAATGACCAGCTTGGATATGGACCTGGAGTCATAATATTATGGCAAAGCTATTATATAAGCAAAATGGAAATGATAATATGACTTCATACAAAGGATTATTTTGAAGATTGTCTTTTTTTGTTCATTTATTAGTGCATTGTAATTATACATTTTGATATATGTCAGGGTATGAACATCATACATGCACACATTGCTCATTTAGCCCTCCCTCCAATCCCACTCTATTCCCTTCCCCTTCCCTCCCTTTCATGCTCTGGATAGTGATTGAGTCTTATAGGTTTGTGTATGTACATCATGTGCTATAGTGTGTTTCCCTCCACTCCCCTCCCAACTCCCTCAGTTAGGTCACCTTCTTTGTCCATCTAAAGATTTCTAAGCCGGGCGTGGTGGCGCATGCTTGTAATCCCAGTACTTTGGGAGGCGGAGACCGGAGGATCCGGGTTCGCGGCCAGCCTCAGCGCGCATGCGCGCGCACGATCAATCGATGGATAGATTGATCGGTCTATCTCTCTCTGTCCCTCTCTCTCTCTCTCTCTCTCTCTCTACCTAGTGAGGCCCTCCGCAACTTTGTGAGATCTGGTTTCAAAAATAAAGCATTAAAAAATAGGGCCGGGGGCGTAGCGCGGAGGTAGAACGCCCCTGCGTTCAATCCCCGGTACCGCAAAA
>PVJS01022219.1:0-30744 GCA_004027185.1 Glis glis
AAAAAAAAAAAAAAAAAAAGGTTGATAAAGCTTGTGTCTAAAACATTTGGATTCAGTACTATCTAGTGGATAGAGTTTTAACAACTGATAGCCATTTCTTTAATCATTATAGGTATTTTTAGGTTTTTATTTCTTGAATTAATTTTAATAATTATATTCTACAAGTGTTACTTTGTTTCAAATTTAATAGCAGCGATAGATGTTATAAAAGTTTATACACAGATATTATATATGTAGTAGTGGAGTTATAGTTATATAGTTTTTGTTTTCTACTATATATACAATTAATTTTGTACTTTTATTGTTAATATTTTTCTTAGCTAATCTACCTAGAAGTTTCCTGTTTCATTTAATCTGTTCAAATAATCAGAATTTTGTTTTAAGTGATACTCTAGAAGTTTCTTTTTGAGATATTCTCTTAGTTTTTACCTTTTTACTTTTGTGAGTATACTGTTTTTCCAATTCTTTCAGTTCACTGCTTAACTCAGGAAGCTTAATCTTTTTATATTTTTTTATTTTTTTAATTGGTGCATTGTAATCATACATCTTGATGAAGTTCAGGGTGATAGAGGCATACATGCACACAGCACTCATTGAGCCCTCCCCATTTCCCATCTTATTCCCTCCCCCTTCCTTCTTTCCTGTGCTCAACACAGTGTTTGATAAGTTTGTGTACGTACATCATGTCCATTGAGGTGTTTCCCTCTTCTCCCCTTCCATCTTCCTCAGGTCACCTTCTTCATTCATCTAAGATTTCTCCTCCTTTGTCTGGAGTCCCTCCTTTGTCCCATTTTCTCCCTAACTTCCGCATATTAGGGAGAATATCCGATTTTTCACTTTTTGTGACTGATTGATCTCACTTAGCATAATGTTGTCCAGTTCCATCCATTTCCCTGCTAATGAAATAACTTTGTTCTTCTTTATGGCTGAGTAGAATTCCATTGTGTACATATCCCATAGTTTTGTAATCCATTCATCTGTTGATAGACATCTCCGCGGGTTCCATAGTTTGGCAGTTGTGCATTGTGCAACTATAAACATAGTTATGCATGCATTACTCTGGTAGTTTGGTTTTCATTCTTTTGGCTATATACCCAGGAGTGGTATAGCTGGGTCATATGGTAGGTTATTTCCCATTCTTCTGAGGATCTTCCACAATGTTTTCCAAAGTGGTTGCACTAATTTGCAATCCCACCAACAATGTATTAGAGTTCCTACTTCTCCACATCCTTGCCAGCATTTGTTGTTGTTTGTGTTTTTAATGATTGCCATTCTAATTGGGGTTAGGTGAAATCTCAGGGTAGTTTTGATTTGCATCTATGATAGCTAATGATGTTCAACATTTTTTCATACATTTATTGGCCATTTTTATTTCTTTTGTGAAATGTCTATTTAGTTCACTTGCCCATTTTATGATTGGGTTGTTTTTTTAGTGGTGAGTTTCTTGAGTACTCTGTATATTCTAGGTATAAGTCCTCTATCAGAGGAGTAGCTGACAGAAATCTTCTTCCATTCTGCCTGCTCTCTGTTGAGGTTCTTGATAGTTTCATGTGCTGCACAGAAGCTCTTCAATTTAATGCAATCCCATGTATTGATCCTCATTTTAATTTCTTATGCCTTTAGGGTCTTGTTGGGAAAGTTTTTACCTATGCCCATGTGTTGGAGTGTTAGTCCTATGCCCTCTTCAAGTAGCTGCAACGTCTCTGGTCGAATTTTCAGGCTTTTGATCCATCTTGAATTGACTCTTGTGCAGGGTGAGAAAGTAGGGGTTATTTCCATTTTTTTCTGCATATGGATAACCAGTTTTGCCAACACTATTTGTTGAAGAGGCTATCTTTTTTCCAGTGTATGTTTTTGACCCCTTTGTCAAAAATCAATTGACTGTAAGTGTGTGGATTTGTTTCCAAGTCTTCTATTCTGCTCCATTGGTCTCTGTGTCTGCTTTTGTGCCAATAGCGGGCTCTTTTTATTACTATGGCTCTGTATTATAGTTTGAAGTCAGGTATTGTGATGCCTCCTGCATGGTTCATATTGCTGAGAACTCTTTTGGCTATTCTGGGTTTTTTGTTGTTCCAAATGAATTTAAGGACTGATTTTTCTGTATCTGTGAAGAATGACCTTGGTATTTTAATGGGTATTGCATTGAATCTGTACATCACTTTTGGAAGAATGGCCATTTTGGTGATATTTATTCTGCCTATCCAAAAGCATGGGAGGTCTTTCCATCTTCTAAGATCTTCTTTAATTTCTTTTTTCAATGTTTTATAATTTTCCTTGTAGGTCTTTTACCTCCTTGGTTAGGTTTATTCCTAAGTATTTTATTGTTTGGGGGTATATCATGAGTAGAAATGTTTTCTGGGTTTCTTTTTCAGTGGATTTATGGTTGGCATATAGAAAACCTTCAGATTTTTTAAATTTTTATTTAATTTTTTTTCATTTTTTTGCAGTACTGGGGATTGAACCCAGGGGCTTTCTACCTCCAAGCTACATCCCCGGCCCTATTTTTTATACTTTATTTTGAAACCAGGTCTCACGAAGTTGCAGAGGCCTCACTAAGTAGCTGAGGCTGGCCACAAACCCAGATCCTTTGGTCTCTACCTCCCAAGTACTGGCATTACAAGTGTGCACCACCATGCCCGGCTTAAAACCTTCAGATTTTTTAAGATTGGTTTTGTATCCAGACACTTTGTTGAATTTGTTGATCAGTTCTAAAAGCCTTTTGGTTGAGGTTATTGGATCTTCTAAGTATAAGATCATGTCATCTGCAAATAGAGATAGTTTCAGTTCTTCTTTTCCTATTTGTACTCCTTTGATTTCCTTCTCTTGCCTTATTGCTCTGGTTAGAGTCTCAAGTACTATATTGAAAAGGAGTGGTGATAGTGGACATCCTTATCTTGTCCCTGTTTTTAAGGGGAACTCCCATAGTTTTTCCCCATTCAATATGATGTTGGCTGTGGGCCTATTGTATATTGCCTTTATGATGTTGAGGTATGTTCCTTCTATTCCGATTCTCTGTAATGTTTTTATCATGAATGGGTGTTGGATTTTGTCAAATGCTTTTTCAGTGTCTGTTGAAATGATCATGTGATTTTTGTCCTTAGTTCTGTTTATGTGGTGGATTACATGGATTATTTTTTGTATGTTGAACCAGCCTTGCATCCTGGGATGAACCCAACTTGGTCGTGGCGTGTAATTTTCTTGATGTGGTTTTGAATGCACATTGCTAGTATTTTGTTTAGAAGTTTTATTTTTAATTCCATCAACGATATTGGTCTGTAGTTTTCTTGAGCTATCTTTATTTGGTTTTGGCATTCATGTGATGTTGGCTTCATAGAATGTGTTTGGGAGCATCCCGTCTCTTTTTATTTCATGGAATAGATTGAGAAGTATTGGGATTAGATATTCTATAAAGGTTTTTATAGAATTAGGCTGGGAAACCATCTGGACCTGGGCTTTTCTTTGATGGTAGGCTCTTTATTCCTGTTTCAGTCTCTTTGATTGCTATTGTTCAGTTTAAATTTTCTATATCTTCTTGATTCAATTTAGGAAGGTTGTATGTGTCTAGAAATTTGTGAATTCCTTCTAGGACTTACATTTTTTTGGAGTATAGTTTTTAATGTAGTTTCTGGTAATCCTCTGTATTTTTGTGCTGTCTGTGGTAGTATCACCTTTTCATCTCTTATTTCGGTAATTTGGGTTGATTCTCTCTTTCTTTTGGTTAGGTTGGTTAGTGGCTTATCTATTTTATTTTTTCCAGAAACCAGCTTTTGTTTTGTTGATTTTTTGTATTGTTTTTTGGTTCTGTACTTCTGTACTTCTGCTGATTTTAATGATTTCCTATCTTTTACTGGCTTTGGGATTAGACTGTTCCTGTTTTTCAAGGACTTTGAGGTGTGTTATTAGTTTATTTATTTGATGCTTTTCTGTTGTTATGTGAACACTCAGTGGTATGAATTTTCCTCTTACTACTGCCTTCAAAGTGTCCCAGAGATTCTGATATGTTATTTCTCTATTTTCGTTTGTTTCTAGGAATTTCTTAATTTCTCCCCTTATTTCTTCTATGACCCATGCCTCATTCAGTGTGGTGCAGTGTGGTGTTCAATCTCCATGTGTTTATATGCTTTCTCTGCGTCTTATTACACTTGATTTCTAGTATCATTCCATGATGGTCTGAAAAGATATAGGGGGTTGTCACATTTTTTTGAATTTGCTAGTACTTGCTTTGTGGCCCAGGATATGGTCTATTTTAAAGAAGGTTCTGTGAGCAGCTGAAAAGAATGTGAATTCAACTGTAGTTGGGTGGAATATTCTGTATGTGTCTAGTAGGTCCATTTGGTTTATGGTATTCCTTAGGTCTGAGGCATCTTTACTGACCTCTTGTCTAGAAGATTGATCTAGTGGTGTGTGAGGAGTGTTGAAGTCTCTCAATATCATTGTATCGGGATGTATGTGAGACTTAATGTCACGAAGAGTTTGTTTTATGAAAATGGTTGTACCTATGTTTGGGGCATAAATGTTGATTATCGTTATATCCTCTTGTTGGATTGTTCCACCTACCAGTAAAAAATAACCTGCTTTGTCTCTTCTTGTAAGTTTAGTCTTGACATCTATTTTATCTGATATGAGAGTTGCCACCCCTGCTTGTCTTCCAGTTCCATTAGCATGGATTACCTTGCTCCATCCCTTTACCTTAAGTTTGTGAGTATCTTTACTTGTAAGGTGCATTTCTTGCAGACAGCATAGAGATGGATTATGATTTTTAATCCATTTTGCCACCTTATATCTTTGATTGGGGAGTTGAGGCCATTGATGTTCAGCGTGACTACTGCAAAATTATTTTTAATTCCTAACATTTTGAGTTGTAACTTCTGTTTGAGGTAGTGTTTGTTCTTCTTTGCTTAGTTGTTCATTTTATGGAAATCATTGTTTCTCTGGTTCTGGCATTTATTTTTTATTTCTTCTTTGTAATTTATCTCTTTGAGTATTTTCTCTAGTGCTGGTTTGGAAAACATATATTGTTTCATCTTCTGTTTGTCTTTGACGATTTTTATTTCCCCATCAGATTTGAAAGATATCTTTGCTGGGTAGAGTAGTGTTGTTTGGAAGTTGTTTTCTTTCAGAGTTTGGAATATGTCACTCCAGGCCCTCCTGGCTTTCATGACTTGGTTTGAGAAGTCTGGAGTGATTCTAATTCTATGCCTCTGAATGTCACTTGGTCTTTTGCTCTTGTTGCATTTAAGATTCTCTCCTTGGCCTCTACGTTAGTCAATTTGATTATTATGTGGCATAGTGAACCTTTTCTCTGATATTGTCTGATCGGGGGTTCGATATGTTTCCTGTATCTGTGTATCAACCTCATTTTCTATGTTTGGGAAATTTTCTGATATTACTTCTCTAAAAGATTTTTTATTTCTTTGGTTTCAGCTTCTATTCCCTCTTCTATGCCTATTCTTAGGTTTGCTATTTTAAAGTTAGCCCAGATTTCTTCAATGTCCAACTCATGCTGTCGAATTGTTTTTTCTAAATTATATAGTGTCCATTCATTTTTGGAGTGGTCATCTTCGACGAGTGAGATTGTTTTCCATGTGGTCTAGTCTACTGTTGATGGTTTGTGTTGATGTCTTTATTTCATTTATTGCATTTTTCACTTCCTTCAGATCTTTTTGATTCCTGTTCAGGGTATCAGATTCTTTGTTGATTTGATCTTTCATTTCTCAGGCTCTTTCTCTGAACTCTTTGGAAATCCTGAATCAGCTGTACTATTAAACTTCTGAATTGTCCTTCTGGCATTCTCTGCATCTCTGTGTTGGTAGGTTCTGTGGTTGTGGGATTATGGGGACACATGTTTCCTTGCTATTCTTCTTTCTCATGATTTCACATTTCTTAAGTTTATATCTTTGTTGCTTTTGATGGCTCTCTCTTGTTCTGTGGGTTTCCTATGTCTAATGTCTCTCCCTTTATAGTATCTTATTCTGGTGGTAGATATTTACTTCAAGGTATGCCTTAAAAGTGAATAGCCTCTACTGTATGGGTATTCTCTGCTTTCTGTTGAGTATTTATCACCTTTAATGCCGACTTTGAGGTCTGTGCCCCGTTTCACCCCACTGTTGTACTGTCTATAGATGGTCAGTCCTGGGTTGCCGTTATTCCAGGTCTCTGTCTGCTCACTGCTATGGTGATGTTGATGGGTTCCAGGTGTTAATGTCCGGGGACCTGTCTGTTGCTTCCCTAATGGGGAGTAGGCTCTGATGTGTGAGAAGAGCACACACATTTTTAAACTTCAGTGTGTGAGGTGCTGGGCTGTTCTGTCTGTCAACTGTGATTAATTTGTCCTTAATGTCTGGCAGTCCTTCCTGTTGGTTCACCTATCTGGTCCAACCTTAGCATTAGGGGTTTAGAGGAGTCAGCTGGTATATACAAGGGCAAATTGTATTGTATTCAATGGTTAAGGGTGAGTGAGGAGGAAGGGACTAGAGTAAGGAATGCAAGAATAGGGTAAAGTAGAAAATAGAATCAAGGGCCGGGCATGGTGGTGCATGCTTGTAATCTCAGTACTTTGAGAGGCGGAGACTGGAGGATCCGGGTTCGTGGCCAGCCTCAGCGCTCGCTCTCTCGCTCTCTCTCTCTCTCTCTCTCTCTCTCCCCCCCACCCTGTATTTCTCTCTCTCTCTACCTAGTGAGGCCCTCCGCAACTTCGTGAGACCCGGTTTCAAAATAAAGCATAAAAAAATAGGGCCGGGGGTGTAGCGTGGAGGTAGAACGCCCCTGAGTTCAATCCCCGGTACCGCAAAAAAAAAAAAAAAAAAGAATCAAGTAGAATAAGAGTTTGAGTGTAGTTAGGTAATATATATAGTAAAGATTAAAGATAGTGAAAATAAAGGATTATTCTAATAGCCAATGTAGAATGTCTAGGTATAGTGATAGGGAATGAATTTAATACAAGGCACTGCAGACAGGTTCACTAGGAGTCCGACAGACAAAACAACACAGACAGTCTCTCTCATGTACACATACAAGAGGAGAGGAAGAGAAAAAGAGAAAAATAAATAAGTAAGAAGGAACCTTAAGAATTGCTTAATTGGGAGTGAGTAAAGTTTCTTTGTTGGAAAAGAGCTGCTTTCCCTTGTAGCTTTGGATGTTTCCTTCCTTTTTTTGTTTGTTTGTTTTTTCTTCTTGATTTGAGGCTTGCTTAGAAGAGATGTGAAAGCTGTTCAAAAGCTCTTATTTAAGCCTGCTCCCCCGCCTGCTCTGTCTCCTACTTTGCTAAGGAGGCAGATTAGGGAGGAGGTGCAGGGAGGGTCTGGCCCCTACTGGTTGCTGGGAGGAGGCTCTTCTAGGCTGGGGGTTGGCCCAAGACACTTACCCGGGACTCACTAGGTTCCTAGGCTCGATCACCTGTACTACACAAGAGATTGAGGGGGAAAAAGAGAGAAGGAGAGAAAGAAAGAGATAGGAAAGAGGAAAAAACTCACAAAAGGGGTAAAAAAAAAACCCTACAAATATACAAGTACAAAGCAGCAGCAAAAAACAAAGAAACATACAGAACAAAAAGGTGAAGAGAAAGAAAAAATATATAAAACACAATAATAATAATAATAATAAAAAAAGGACTCTTGCACTTGGCCCCTGCCGCCCTCTTGGGTCTGCATGGATACTCTTAGCCTTTAAGGTTAAGAGTGAAGGTAAAGGTGAAGAGAAAGAAAAAATGTATAAAACAAGAACAATAATAATAATAATAATAATAAAGACTTGCACTTGGCCCCTGCTGCCCTCTTGGGTCTGCGTGGATACTCTTAGCTTTTATTACAATAGATTCTCGAGCACGTTCCAAGCGTTTTCACTTGCTTGGTAACCTCTAGCAATGACATCAGTTTGCAGCCCCAATGTTTTGGTTAATTGCAGTGAGTGAGACCCTGGCCCAGTGTTTCTCTCTGCCTGTGTGGGCACTGAGTGCCGGTGGAACCCATCCCAATGCAAGTGTGGTACTCTGCACTCTCCACAGAGAAGGCTGGGTTGGTCTGTAGCTTTGAGACCTGGTATATTCCTCAGAGTTTTGTGTGCGGTGTACAGCCACAGTCTGTGTGTGTTCCTGCCCCCTTTTTATGGTCTCTTTTCAGTTACCCCATGAGGAGTCTGCACTCACTTCCCTGCATTTCATGTACTCTCTGGAGCAGGGGTTGGGATGGACAGGGACATGGATGTGGTCGTCCTACTCTGTTCTGTCATTGTGGGGCTGTTTAATTCTTTGGCTGGTGATCTCAATGTCTGTGTAGTAGATCTCAGGTTGCTGATTATAAGATTTTTTGGGTCTCCCAAAGGTTCCTGCCTGTCTGTGGAGCGCTGTCCATGGTCTGTCCACGGTGTGCGCTATTCTCCCGTCCCTGGTTGGTTGCTTTTTTTTTTTTTTCTTTTTCATCCTGGGTGTTTAAAGGTGGCCTTGTAGGTATTATTTAGTTTCTTTGTCTTCCCACCTCCCATGCGGGTAGTCTGGGATATGGAATGCTGCTCAGTTCAGAGCTCCCTGAGATGTGTTAGAGGCAGGCTCGTCTAAGGGTCCTTACTCTGTCTCCATCCCTAGTGACCAGCTTAATCTTTTTAAATAGGCAATTTAAGGCTATAGTTAGATGTAGCTCAAGTTTCTATATTAGTGCTTGATTCTGTTTTGTTGTTCTTTGGATTAAAAGAAACCCAAAAAAAAGAGTTTGTTTGTTTTTTTACATTGGCTAGTTTGGAAGTTATATGTTTCATTTCTATTCCTTTATTGGTTACCCTTAAATTTATAACACTCATGTTTAATTAACAAACTTAACATTTGTATTTCTCTTTTAGGCCCAGATAAAGGTTTAGAAATACCGTCTTGTTCCATTCTCTTATATACCAAATACCTTAGAAAGCTTTAACTCTAGTTCCCCACCCATCCTAATGGTTCTTCCTTTTCCTCTCTGTGTTCCATTCTGGGTAATTTCCTCAGATTACTAATTCCTTAGCTGTATCTAATATGTGTTTTGCTTGTCCATTTTCTTATGAAAAAATTTTTCTGGGATCCTATTTGGTTCTTTTTCAAAACTGTTGTTCACAGTGTCTATTCATTTATTATGGTTTTAAACATACTTTATGATGAGTTTCAGATTGCTCTATTATCTCAAGTTTCAAAGAAGCATATCTTCCTATTATATTTGCTGACTCTCCCTCATGGTGTATCAACTCCTTGTATAGTTAGTAACTTTGAAATGCACGTTTATCTTCATTGGGGTTGATTTTTCTTTGGTAGGACCTGTAGCATGGATTGCATTTTCTTCTGCTGGGTATCTGGATGCTTATACTGATATAGAACCATGTCTTTCTCATATTCTGATACAGAAAATGTCTTTCTCAGCTTGTGATTCCCTCACCTTAAGGGTATTTGGAAATTAAACTCAAGCATGCGCCACCACCCCCGGCTAGCTCTTAGTTTCTAATAAAGAAAAACTAGTGGTTAACAAACATATAGAAATGTAATAATGGCATATAGCTGAATGGCTGCATCAGGGATGAGAATGGACTAATTAGAGAAAAATGGGTGTTCTGTCATTCAATATCTGTTCAATGTGTACCATATAAGATACCAGAGACTGCTTAAGATTTGGGAATACAAAGAAGAATAAGATATACTTTCTTTCCTTAAGGTGTTCATAGTCATAAAGAATGCTATAGAACAATAGAATGCAAGGAGAGGAATGATAATAGAATTACTGTACTTGCTATGAAGCAAATGCAGTTCTTATTTTTGCCTTTTAGTTAGAGATGTATGGATAGAATAGGTGATATTCCTAAAGGGTATTACAGAACAAGTAAAAAGATCACAAAAGGTAAGGAAGGCACTGTAAGATAAGAGAAAAAAAATGTATAAAGATCATATACCACTAATACGAGATATTGATTTGGCTAGAGAATAAGGAATGATTGGAGAAGTGGTGGTAGATGAATCTGGAGAAACAGGCACAGATTTTTGGCTTATTCTGTAGGCAAAGGATTCATGGTTTTTATAAATTAGGAAGATAGCATTGGTGGTTATTTTTCTAAAAATGTGTTAAGATGCTGAGAGAGATAAAAACTAGAAATGCTGAGTCAAGTTAGGAGGTTGTGCAGTCGGGCAAGGGATAATGAATTTTGAACAGCAAGAGGACAGGTTAAGAGGAAGTAGGTTTCAGAAATGGGGACTTCCAGAGAAATTTCTCAGAGTTAGTATAAACAGAGAAGAGGAAAAGCAATAACAAAGCCAAATTTCATTGAGCAAGAACACAATGCCAGGCACCTTACCATGTTCCCTTAACTCTCACAACTCCATAAGATGTGATAAATTATAGATGGAAAAAACAGGCTCAAAGAAGTTCAGTAACAGCCAGCATAACGCCTATGGGGCTGTACCCCAAGACTGTCTGGCTCCCAACCTGGTTTCTTTCTACCCTATCTTGTTTGGTTTGTTTTTCATTTGTTTGTTGTGGAGGAGTGTATTTTTGCCCCTCTGTAGAGGATTTTTTTAACTTTAATCAATGGATCTCTGCCTTATTGTAGTTTCATGAAGTGAAATGATGAGCACTTCAGGAGTCTCTAAATAACTATAATTTGAAGCTTCCAATTACTTCTCAATCGTAAGCTAATTAAATTCTACTAGGCCAGCCCCTTCAAGATTGAAAACAGTTTAGCACCTCTTCCATTCATTAGGCTACGTCTATCTTTGTAGTGTGACAATTCCGCTCACTGCATCGTCAGAGTCTACTAGTTGGGCAGAGCAGTGGGGATGGGATAATAATTATTCCCAAATTCTCTTGTGAAAGTTATCAGAAACCAATTCCAAAGCTGTATCCTCATCACTAATCTACTTCACAGTTTAAAAAACAGTGACTACTCAGGGATGTTTAGACAAATATAGTGTCACCATAAATTAAAGAAATCTGAAGCCGGTAACAATTATTGATTGCAGGTGAAGTTCTTTTGAGCTTTTCAAAAGAAAGTTTTTATATAAGTAGAGGAGCTCTGACTACAGTAGGCAGGATGGATAACTTTCACCAACTTGTTTTGACAAGTGGATTCTGCCTTTCCTCAATGCAGCCAAACTCATAAACATTCTTTCCCTTTTACCCTTAAACACTAGTGATGGGCCAAAGGAGTGCTGAGGTGCAATTACAATGCCCAGAAACACCCCTAGCCCACTGCTGAAATGATGCTTCACACACAGTTTAAATTAGAATTCCTAGTTATGGGTGAAGAGAGGGTATGTCAAAGTGGTTTAGAGACAAATACTAGAGAGCCAGATTGCTGGGTTTTAATTTTGGTTCTGATACTAATTAGGCAGGTGATGTAAGGCAAGTTACTTATTATCCCAGTGCCCAGTTTTCTCATCCATTAAATAGGAATAATAAGAGGACATAGCTCATAGGGTTTTTTGAAGAGTAAATGATAACAGTAAAGAATTTAGGACAGTTCCTGGCAGACTAAGCTCCATATAAGTGTTTGTTGTTATTATTATCCCTGATATTTATAAGTAATTACTTCCATTTCATTGTAGCATGGTGATTGTTATTAAGCTATGGTGATATAAAGTATTTGAGATCTTATTTCCAATAAACAAATCTTCGAGTAGAATAAGAAGAGTCTCTTTTATGCATTAGGTTAAAATAAAAAAATTAAGGTGTTTTGTTTTGATTTTGTTGTGTAAATCTTTCAAATAGAAAAGATTTAAAACTAAACCAACCATAAGTTCCAAAACTTCTATCTAAATTGAGTACTGTTTTACACTTTTGAAAAAGTATTCTCTTTGTAAAATTGGAAACAATTTAGTGTGCCCACATTCCTTCTGGTTTAAGTAATCTATAGAATTATAATGACAAAACAGTGGAATTAACAAAATTCATGACTGGCAAAGTAGTGTTGCAAATGCTTCCATGTAACAGGTGTAGCTATTTTAATGGCTGTACCAGACTGGTCCATAAAACCCACCCAGTTGCTCACTGCTCCACAGACGGCCACTTATAAACAATTTAAAATCACTAAAATGGTTCTGACAAAGAATTCTTTAAAACACACTCTGATGATTTATCATTTTAAGCTGTCTGAAGTACCATGATTATCTTAATGACCCATGTTCAGAACATTTTTCTTCAAATGTTTTTTCCTCCACATTAGCTCTCCTCTTTTTGTTCAGAACTCTTCTTGCTTTTGCATATTGTGAACACCACTAATCAAGCTTGGGTTTCATTCATATCATCTAACCTGTACTATGTCTCCTGCTCTATGCTCTTGGCTTTGATCCGAGAAGCATCCTCCCTTCTAATCTCATCCTTTGTGAGTTGATTTTAGTATTTTTATGGTAATCTTATCTTCAAGTTCTGAGGGTTTCTTGACTATGGAAGGAAGTCGACTCAGAGGGATTAACATGTACCAGCCTCAGTAGCCAGGGCCTATGTCACTGAATTTAAGAAAGGGTGCTCACATAGCGGGTCTTCATATAAAGCACAGTACATTGTACAGTGCATTGCACTTTCAGCTGTGGTGATGGCAGTGGGTAGCAGCAGCACAAAGGCACCATGCTTCCTCCCTGATCTCCCTGGCAGACACTGCTAATTGATCACGGTGATCTTGCAGTCCTTCTTCACAGAGCACTCCAGACAATCACTACCAATCATTTGACGTTGGAACTTAAGATGAAACCTATTTCCAGTCCAGAATATGATTTTCACAAAAGACAAACTTCTCTTCAAATGGATTTTTCTTATATTGATTCTCCATAAAATATAAAGAAAAAAACCAGGACAAAACATTAAATCCCAACTTCATGAAGGCATTTCTTTACGGAGCAAATATAATATGGCTCAGAATATCAGACATCTCAAGCAAGCCTTTGGCAAGAGCTACATTCAGTCAGTTCATAGTTGAAGTTTTTGACAAGTGCCTAAAGTGCTGAAACTTGGTGCTGTTGCTGAAGGTGAGATCGATATACTTTAGATACTAGATTGGAAGCAGAATTGATACTCTTTCATAGAAGTTCAGAATCTGAATTTCATTCTTGTCAAATTTAGAACCACCCTCTTTTTGTGCAATGGTGGCTCATTTCTTAGGAGCTTCAAATATGCTCAAGCACTCACATAAATACTTAGTTCTTAAAGTCCTGGAATATGAACAAAACTTAGTAAATGCATCAGTCAGCTTCACATTGCTACTTTGAAATACCTGAGGCAATTAACATTTACAGAGAAAAGGTTTATTTAGTTCATGGTTTTAAAGGTTCAGGTTCAAGATCAGGCAGCCCCATGGCTTTGGGTCTCTTGCAAAGGATGTACATCATGGTGGGAGCATGTCTAGGAGCAAACTACTCACATCACAAGCCAGGAAGCAGAGCCAGAGGGAAAGAAGAAGAGGTAGTTCCACAGTCCCTTCCAAGGTCATGTCTGCAAATGACCTAAGGACGTCCCACTAGGCCACCACTCAGAGGTCTCAGCATGTCCCCATAGCACCACCTAGGGGCCAAGCCTTTATCACGTGGGCCTTTGGGGGACATTCAATATCCAAATTACAGCAGTCAGCAATAATAATGAACACATAATTATGTAGACCATACTAAGCATTATTATATTCGATCCTCATAGCATCTTTACAAGGTAGAGCCCACTTTTATTCTTAGGTTAAAAGTGAGAAAATTGAGAAGAGGGAGCCCTAACTTTCCTAATGTACTACAGTTAATGAGTAGCATGATTCATACCTAGGCAGTCTGACAGCAAATCCTGTTCTTAACTTCTGCCACTGTCCTTTCTCCTTCATGTGGAGGAAAGGTTCTGCAACTCCCCTTATTTACCAGAAAATGTTATCCAGTTCTGACTCTGGCTCTAAAGAGCAGGCCCTTTGGACATGTGGGTCCTGGGACCTGCTTGGTAATAACTTAGCTTTAGCCCTAGGATTAAGGCATTTGTCAAATCATAGCCTCATCACAACCACTGGGATAATGACCCCAGGTTAGGGTTAAGAATATAGGAAGAATGTTTCAGGACCTGGTATTAGAGTGGATATTTCTGAATTTTCCAAAAGGGAGCAAAAATCAATGAGAACTAAAAGCCAGAGGAGCATTTCTTCTGTGTCATCAGCCACATTTCTCAAACAGTGCTCCTGAACCATCTGCATTAGAAGTGCTAGGAAATCTCCATTCCAGAAATATCTTTCCCCATGTTATTTTGTTTTAATGAACAAAGGAAGTCTTCTCTTGATTAACACTTGTATATCAGGGAAGCTATCAACTATGAAGCAATTAGGTTGCTTTTGGTTGAGATTTGCAATTGTGAGAAAATAGAGACACAGAAAATCCTTTGGCTTCTGAAACTTAGAAGGAAGATGGGAGGTATGAAGGGAAGGGGTGAGATGCTCTTAGCATGCAGGGGAGTGGGGAAGCCAGAAGGGGCAGGAGGACACCTAGAACCTGGACGAAGGAAAGGGAATGATGGGTCCTAATGAAGCAGCCCCATGCTCCTTTCTTTGGAGGGCTGGAGGGTTCCTCCCCTACTCCACTCAGAGCAACAGCTGTGGGGGCCTTGGCAATCTAGCCTACCTCCAAACCCATTCCTCTTGGATGTCATGAATTCTAGGAAGAGATCACCCCTGGGTTCCCTCACTCAGTTGATAAGTGTGGGCTGGGCTTTCCCCAGACAAAATTGCACTTCATTGACAGAACCCTCCCTGTTCTTGCTTCCACCTCCACATGCATTTTTCAGGTTCTGTTTTGTTTTGTGTTGTGTTATTTGCAGTGCTGGGGATCGGCCCAGGTCCTCCTGCCTGCTGGGCAAGCTCTACCACTGAGCTACACTCCCAGCCCTTTGAGGTTCTTAGCGGAGTGCTTGCCTTGGTACTGGGTGGAGTGGAGAGAGACACAAAGGGGAAACATGAATCAGCATCTCCTTGCACAGGGTGCTGGTTTTATATGGTTTCTTCCAGATTTCTGGTCTGCTACCGCCTTTCATTCCACTGCACCTTTTTGACTGTACCACCTCAAATATCTGACAAGAAGCTATAAAACTTTTACAAGGTATTCCCTCCAGAATTTTTATCTCTCAAAGTCTTTCCAGTGGTAAGCTCTCAATAAGTGTTTGCTTTCAGAGGGCACAGTTTCAGAAATACAGGGTACCCACAAAGGCCAGGCTGTGCCTCCTAAACATGCCAGCTATCAGTGCAGGACAGTTCCCTATTGCCAAAGCGGTGATTGCTGTGATGTCAAAAGTCACCCTGTGTTTTGTGATTAGGTTGCTTGTGGCAAACATTTGCCTCAATTATTTTTTTGTGTGTATATATGTGTGTGGTACTGAGGAAGGGGCATCCTACCTCCGAGGTATACCCTCGGCCCTATTTTTTTTAAAACAGGGTCTCACTAAGCTGTGGAGGGCCTCACCAAGTTGCTGAGGCTGGCCACAAAACTGTGATCTTCCTGTCTTAGCATCCCAAGTACTGGGATTATGGGTGTGTACCACTTCACCCAGCCTAACTTCTTCAATTCTGACTGTCAGCCTTCACACATTCACATGTGAGTTGCCAGCTGAGAAAGACTTTGGTTCCTGAATGTATCAAAATTAGGGCAGAAGCAGGAGTTGTAGTTGGGCATAGGAACAAATATTAGAAAGGCTAACCTCTTGTTTTCACAGTAATTTAGCAAGTTAGGTATTAGCTCCATTTTACATATGAAGAAAGGACTGCTCTAACAATTAATTATTTTCTCAGATTTCACAGAAGGTCTGGACAGAGCCAGGATTTAAAGCTAAGCCACATGCCCCTCGGGTCTTGTGCTTACTCCAGTTAATCTTTCCAGGCACCAGGTGACAATGGCAGTGGTCATGATAAACAGACAGCTTCCTCCCCAGGAAGAGCTGGCCATGAGAACATCCATTCTCATCCACTTTTTAGCCCTCCATTGTTTTTCTTCTATCCTCTATTTCCTGTTCTCACTTTGCCCCCTTCTAGAATTAGAGTATTTTCTCATCCCCTCTCTTGCCACCACACAAAAGTAATTTTGAAGAGCACTTTACGGATTGGATCTTTAGTGGAGATTGCCCATTATAAATGTGATTGCCCTTAAAAATAAAGTGATGTACAAATGAAGGCAAAGGTTGCGTTTTACAGATTGATTTTACAAAAGCAAACAGGCCCTTGTCATTCATAATGAAAGTTAAAATGCTCTGAGACTTAGGATCACCTGGTGCTCTTCTTTCATAGGAGGTAAGAGAAGCACTTGGGTGTCTAAATATACAATTGTATGGATGTGTTGTCACCATGTAGACTGTGCTTAGCAATTTCCATCTTCCCACATCTAAAAAGTGCTATCTACAGCCAATGTTTCAACACTCAAAACTACTCCCTGTCCCTTTGTTCCCTTTCTTAAACTACAAAAACAAAAAAGAGTGTCAAAATGACTAATATTCTAGTACCAAGAGCATCACAGACCAAAACAGGTGATTTTATGCGATTGCTATAGAAACAGCAGTAAAAGAAACGCACATAAACCTGACTTTCAAATGATTCAGTTATTCTGTTTTAGACCACTGGTGCCATAATACACATTTTCCTTTTAAGTGAAGAAGGAATGGAGCATCTATCAATGCAGATTTTTACTTTTAAGACTTTTTTTTCCTTAGTTAAAGCCAGGCTATATGCTATATAGAAAAACAAAGATGAAATGAGTTTCCTTAAGTGTTCATGCAGATATTTGAGTAAATGCATTGTCTCTAGACACATTTGCTATATAATGTGGCCAGCATGCCTTTAGTTAATGTTTACTGAGCACCTACTATGTGGTAGGCATTTGCTAGATAGACTGTCACTGCCCTTGTATTCTGGAAGAGAAGACCAAGAAAAGCAAGTAAATAAAGTGGTACGTACTGTCAAGGAAACAGAGGACTAACCAAGGAGGTACTACTCAGACAATTTTTTTTCTTTTGTACTGGGAATTGAACCCAGGGGCATTCTACCCCCAAGCTACACCCCTGGCCCTTTTAATTTTTTGTTTTGAAACAGCATCTTGCTAGGTTGCAGACAGTCTTGCTACTTGCTAACTTGCTGAGGCTGGCCTCAAGCCTGTGATCCTCCTGACTTAGCCTCCCAAGTACTGGTATTCCAGGTGTGTGCCACCACACCTGGCTACTCAGACAATTCTTAATTAAAAAAATATTTAAGACTTAGCCGGGCGTGGTGGGGCATGCTTGTAATCCCAGTACTTTGGGAGGCGGAGACCGGAGGATCCGGGTTCGCGGACAGCCTCAGCGCTCTCTCTCTCTCTCTCTCTCTCTCTCTCTCTCTCTACTTAGTGAGGCCCTCTGCAACTTTGTGAGACCCGGTTTCAAAATAAAGTATAAAAAAATACAGCCGGGGGTATAGCGCGGAGGTAGAATGCCCCTGGGTTCAATCCCTGATACCGAAAAAAAAAATATTTAAGATTTGAAGGAGCATGAGGAACTAGGCATGTGATGGATAGAAGAAAGAAGGTACCCACAGAAAGTAAAAGCTTGTGCAAACTTTTAAGAACACACCAAGTGTGGAGCTAGAGAGCAGTAAGGGAAGCAGGACAGTGGCATGAATGAGGCTGGCATGTGTGCTGGT
Organism: Glis glis; assembly: GCA_004027185.1. Taxonomy (NCBI): domain Eukaryota; kingdom Metazoa; phylum Chordata; class Mammalia; order Rodentia; family Gliridae; genus Glis; species Glis glis. The sequence continues at coordinate 17,608 of PVJS01022219.1, forward strand.
TAGCCTCACTTTTCTCCCTCCAGATCTTTTCACTGTCATTCTCTCATTCACTCCATGTCCTAGGAGATAGTCCCCTTCTGTCCTCCCACCTCTTGCTGTGTCAGTCACCTTGGACCTCAGGCTTCCCAGCCCATGAGCAGTACCAGCAAGAGGTCAGAAGACAGGAAGAACAGTCACAGAGTGTTTCCCTCTCTCTGCTTTAGACTCCTGCAATGACCCTTCCCATGAGATCCAATAGCTCTGGCACCAATGTTCCTCTCACCCCTGGAGACCTGGGGATAGTAATGGCTGCCCTCTGTTGTCATATTTTGGGTGCTTCACTATTCCTTTTCTATTTCCTCAACCCTGCCTATACCTCTGCAACAAATAATTTCATGTTAATCTCTTCATTTGAACCACATGGAATGTTTCCTTTCAGGTCCCTGACTATAGAGAACAAGCCAGCTGAGTGAGGCAGGTCTATGTGTAGGCCTCATGAGCTAGGAATTTAAATTCTATTCTCAGAGCAGTGGGAAGCCACCAAATGTGATGCCCATTTAAGATGGTCCCCCTGGCTGCTCTTGAGGCTACTGATTGGAGTGGGGCAGGAGATGAGAATGGAAACTGGGAGACCAGCTAGAAAGCTACGCAGGTAAGGAGCCGTGATAGCTGGGCCAGGATGACAGTATAGGAGATAGAGAAATCAACGGGTTTAACATGGAACTTCTTTAGGAAACAAGAATGACTCGGAACCTAGCGTGGTGGCTCACACCTGTAATCTCATTGCTTAGGAGGCTGAGACAGGAGGATCGCAGATTTGAGGTCAGCCTCAGCAATGTTGTGAGACTCTTTATCAGCCTAGTGAGACTCAGTTTCAAAACAAAAAATAAAAAGGGCAGGGGGGTTGTAGCTCGAGGTAGACTGCCCCTGGGTTCAATCCCCAGTACCACAGAAAAAAGAAAAGAGAGGAGAGGAGAGGAGAGGAGAGGAGAGAGGAGAGGAGAAGATAAAGAAAAGAAGAGAAGAGAAAAGAGAGAAGAGAAGAGAGAGAGAGGAGAGGAGAGGAGAGGAGAGGAGAGGAGAGGAGAAGAGGGGAAGGGAAGGGAAGGGAAGGACTTGGGTTTCTGATTTAAGCCACCAGGAGGCATTGAGAGCAGGGAATTAGGAATATTTTTGGAGGGGGGGCTCATTTGAAATGTCTAAAATATTCAGGAAAAGATTCAAATAAGCAGTTTGGAATTCAAGTACTGAGTTAGGGCTGGAGATCTGGTCTGAGTTATCAGCATATAGATAACATTTAAAATAGGGTGGAAGTATAATCCCAGTACTTGGGAGGCTGAGACAGGAAAATCACAGGCCAGCTTCAGCAACTTAGTGAGGCCCTCAGCAATTTAGTGAGACCCTGTTTCAAAAATTAAAATAAAATAGGGCTAGGAGTATAGCTCAGAGGCAGATGCCCCTGAGTTCAATCCCCAGTAACAAACACACACACACGTATACACACACACACACACACACACACACACGGTGGGAGTACACATGATCCCCAAGAAAAAGAATTTTTTTTAAGAGAAGGCAAACCAGGAGCTCCTAGCATGTAAAGGTCGTTAGAAGCTATTTGAATGCACATTCTAATTCCTCCCAAAATGTTGTATAAATAATATGGAAATCTAGTTTCAGAGAAAAGAAAAAGGAAAACAGGGGATACTGCTGAAATCATATGTGCAACTGTTGTGTATTATATATTTACTCACAAAATAGGCTTGCTATCTAATTGAGTATGTTTATAAAAAGAGTTCAAAGACTTATAGGCACACCCCCTTTCTTATGCCTTGAACACTGGCACAAAGATAGGTCATGTAAATACATTAGCTTTGCACTAGAAACTTAGGGACTGACTGTAGAACTGAATGAGTCAATTTACCTCCACATCTCAAGTTTATTTCAAACCAACAGGATTTTGCCCAGTGGTGAGTTCTGCATATTGTCTAACTTAATTAGGAAATGTGTTTACATTGATAAGCTTTCAGCCTAATTCAAATTAGAAGGAAAGCTTTCTAATTTCACCTTTCATTTCCTAGAATATTATAAGATAAAGTAATGTGTAAAAGTGGTATCGGTGTGTTTCCATTAATGTAATCCATAATAACCAAGACAATCATTAGGCCAGCAATAAGACATCTCTTGATGTTTTTCTTAGGCCAGCAATAAGACATCTCTTGATGTTTTTCTTCAGGTTCTCTACAAATGATCATCGTCTGACTCTAGGGACATATAGATTTTATTATATGGCCTTCCAGTTTGTATATTAGAGCACTGAACTGTCATCGTCATCCATAGCATCCATTAGAATGTTATTGACAAAGTGTCCACTCCTATTGAACTAAGTACTCGATAAACCACTATAAGTAAATTGTTGTGCTCTTGCCTCAAAGGATAGTCTATTGATTCCCCACATGACTTTGGGCCTAGCAGAACGACCTACCTGTAATTCCCTGTGGTGCCTGTAAAATGTTGTATATCTTTTTTGAAGTCTCAGCACAGATTTATTTTTAAACATTATTTGTTAAAACCTCATATTGTTTTTTTGTGTAGACTATCTTATTTCAAATAAATAACTAACTAGTAATCATTGCTTGGCTCTTATGGGCTTAAAGCCTTCCATTTTCAAATTATATTTTGTAATAAAAATAATCTATGCCAATATTAAGAAAATTTGGAATCAGTTCCCAGAGGAACTGCTTTAACAGATACTTTTGTTTGTATACTTCCAGAGATTGTGTGTGTGTTTGTGGGTGTGTATGTGTGCACATGCACGAGAAGGGGGGCACTATGCTTTTTTCCACAAATAGAATCACAACATTCATATTCTTTGGCAATTGGTTTTGGTGCTGACAGTGGAGCATTCTACTTTACCTGTCTTGGGAATCTTTCCATATTACTACATATTAATGTCTCACCCTTTTTAATAGCTGCCAAATATTGCATGGGTATGACATAATCTATTCATTTAGACCCTTATGATGGACTCTAAGTTTTCACCCTGTTTTACTATGAATGTTATAATGAACATCCACACATGTGCATCTTTGTGTACTTGTGGAATATCACCCATTTAAAAATGTGTGAGATTATCAAATAAAAATAGAATAAGAGAATGTTTGTATTACCTAAGGAGAAAAAACTTCTACAGTTATGGAATAAATATTAAGATATTTAAGGACATTTGACAGATTTTCCCCCTTGTTGGATATTGTCAGATTTTTCACTGATGGGCAATTTATAGCAAATGTTTTAAAAAGTTTTCAAGACCCTACATAATTGTAAATTTCTAACAATCAAGGTTTATGTAGTATTTTATATTGATAACTGAGAATCCTTCACATTTTATTTGTGAACTTTTGCTTTTAGTGCCAAATATCTTTTGTATTATAGATTTTGAAAAGTGATCATTTAAGATGGTACTCTTCAGTTCAACAGAATAAGTCAATTAACTGGAACAAGCAATCTCCTAATTCTATATATAAACAAAAGTTTATAGTGCTTGATATATTTCCTAAAATGAAGGGCAAGTTCTTTGGCCATTCATGGCAAACTATATATTTGGAAGGTTAAGAGAATAGGTATATATATGTATAATAATTTCAAAATTTGAATTCTCATATTTATGTTAGAGATGATGGTTTTTCCAAGTAGGCATATCACATCTCAATAGTAGCTTCCTTAAGGAAGTTGAATATTGTTTGAAAACATGATTTTATGGAAGGGGAAAGAGAAAACCCAATGAAGTAGAGCTGACCAAACAATAAGAAACGTATGTCTGTAAAGCACTTAGCATTTTCTAAAGTGTTTTCATAATTATTTTTTCAGCACAATGAATACACAGATGTTACATCCCCAATTCTAAAGTAAAAAAAAAAAAAACCTGAGACTTCAAGAGATTAACTCTAGTTATTGTAACCCTTAATAAATATGATGTGAAAATTACTACACTAGTTTCCTAGGGCTACTCTAACAAATTACCACAAACTGGATGACATAAGACAATAGTAACCTATTGTTTCTGGAAGCTAAAAGTCCAGAATCAACGTGTCAGAATGACAGGTTCCCACTGGAGGCAATGGGGGAATCTGTACCATGCCTCTCTCCTGGTTGTGGGCACTTGCTAGCAGTCTTTGAAATTCCTTGGCTTCTAGATGTATCCCTCCAATCTCTGTATCTGTTTTCACATGCCATCCTCTCTCTGTATCTTTGCGCAAATTCCCCTCCCTTATAAATACACCAGTCACTGGATTACAGCCTACCCTAATCCAGTATGACTGCATCTTCATTTGATTGCATTTGCAAAGACCCTGTTTCCATATAAAGTCACATTGCACAGGTACCACGGGTTAGGACTTATCATTGGGGGGACACAGTTCAATCCACAACAGTGACTGACTTTCCAGGAACAAGAGCATCACCAACAAATTTGCCTGTTTCATGGTGATAGAAGAGAAATAATAGTTCTTATTTTTGTCTATACCTTTCTCCTAAAATACCATTTACCCAAAGTCCCATCACTAATAAACAATTGAACCTACTAATGTCACTTCTCCTTTTTTCTTTCACATATAATTCATATACCATAAAAATAAAGTCACCCTTTTAAAATGTATGATTCAGTGTGTTTTAGGTGAATTCACAGAAATGTACAATCATCACCACTTTGTAATTAGCATGTATTATAACTCTAGAATGTACCTGTACACATGAGCAATTACTCCCATCCCCCAATACTCCCATCCCTTTCTTTCCATATCTGTAGATTTGACTATATTGAATATTTCATATAAGTGGAACTCTACACTATGTGATCTTTTGTGTCTGCCTTCTTAGCATAGTATTTTCAGGATTTATCCATGTTGTAGCATGTATCAATGATTCATTCCTTTTTAAGCCTGAAGAGTAATCCATTGTATGAATATACCAAGCTTGCTAATTCACTTATCAGCTGATTAACATTTGAATTGTTTTCATTTTGGCTACTATTAGTAATGTTGCTATGAACATTCATGTGCATGTTTTATATGGACATATGTTTTCAATTACCTTGGGTATATAACTAGAAGAGAAATTGCTGGGGCATATGGAACTCTACATTAAAAATTTCAAAAGGCGGTATCATTTCATATTCTCATCAGCAATGTATTAGGGTTTCTGTTTCTTCACATCCTCACCAACACTTGTTATTGTTAGGCCTTTTATTATTATTCCCATCCTACAGGGTGTAAATGGTATCCTATGATATTGATGCGTATTTCTCTATTGGCTAAAAAGGTTAAATATCTTTCTATTTGCATATTGCCCATTTACATATCTTCAAGGAGAAATTCAGATTCTTTGCCCATTTTTAATTGCATTATTTGTCTATTTAGGGTTGTGTTGTATGGGTTCTTTATATATCACATATATTAGACTCTTATCAGATACATGATTTGTAATAGTTTTTGCCCATTCTGTGGGTTGGCTTACTTTCTTGATGATATCCTTTGAAGAACAAAAGTTTTTTCATTTTAATGAAGTCTAGTTTATCTACTTTTTCTTCTGTTGTTTGTGCTTTAACTCTCATATATAAGAAGCCAATACCTAATTCAAGGGCATGAAGATTTTCACATATGTCTCCTAGTAAGCCATAGCTCTTACATTTAAGTCTTTGATCCATTTTAAGTTAATTCCTTTATCTTTGTTCCTATTTTCAAGATTGTTTTGGCCACGCTGGGTCCCTTGTATTTCCATGTGAATTTTAAAATCAGATTGTCAGTTTCTACTGAGAAGTAGTAGCGGTACTGATAGGGATGTGTTGAATCTATAGATCATTGGGGGAGAGGGGGAAGTACTGCCATCTTAACAATATTAAGTCTCCCAATCCATGAACACAAAATGTTTTTCCATTTACTTAGGTCTTTTAAAAGTTTATCTCAATGATGTTTTGTAGTTTTCAGTGTACGCATTTTCTGTATTTTGGTCAATTTTGTTGATGTTTTCAAAGAACCAGCATTTGGATATACATATATGTTAAAAAAAGACTAATTTAAACCTTTATGCCATATATATATATATATATATATACAAAACTGAACTCTGATGGATTTTTAGATCTAAATGTAAGAGTTTAAAGTATAAAACATCTAGAAGAATACAGAAAGAAACCTTTATGGCCCTAGGTCATGATTAGAGTTTGTAGATACAACATTAAAACAACCTAAAATATAATAGGACTTCATTGAATTTTTAAAATCTTGTGCCTCAAAGTCATTATTAAGTAAATGAAGACAAACCGTAGTATGATAAAAAATAATTGAAAACCATATAGATGTTAAATTTTCATATCCAGAATATAAAAAGAACTCTTAAAATTCAATAATAAGGACACAGGCAGCGAAGAGGGTGAACCTTCCCCCACCTGTGCCCAGGCCAGCCTGAGAGGGACTCGGGACTCAGCCTAACGTGTGGAGAGTGCTGGTGTCCCCAACCTTTGCCCAGGCAGAGAGAAAAAGGGACACAGGCAGTGAAGAGGGTGAGCCTTCCCCCACCTGCACCCAGGCCAGCCTGAGAGGGACTTGGCCTAACATGCGGAGAGTGCCAGTGTCCCCCACCTGTGCCCAGGAAGAGAGAAAGAGGGACACAGGCAGCAAAGAGGGTGAGCCTTACCCCACCTGCGTCCAGGCCAGCTGAGAGGGACTCGACCTAACGCGTGAAGAGTGCTGGTGTCCCCCACCTGTGCCCAGGCAGAGAGAAAGAGGGACACAGGCAGCGAAGAGGGTGAGCCTTACCCCACCTGTGCCCAGGCCAGCCCAAGAGGGTCTCTGCCTAAACAGGCGGAGACAGAGGGACTCAGGAAGCAGAGAGTGCCAGTGTTCTTCACCTGTGCTCAGGCCAAATAGGTGAACCACCAGAAAAGACTGTCAGACACCAAAGACAAACTAACTACCACTGACAAACGGAAGCAATCAGCAGCCTGCACATTGAAGTTTAAAAACACACAGGGTACAAACTGACCTACCCACATCTCTGAGTCTACCCCCTATCACAGAGGTGACAGACAGGTCCACGGACCTCAACACCTGGAACTCATCAACAACATCATTGCAGTGGACAGAAAGAACCCTAGAGTAATTGGCAACCCAGTACCAACAGTCTACTGGCAGAACAACAGTGGGGTGATACGGGACACAGATTTTGAAGAACGTATTAAAGGGTGATAAACACACAACAGAGGGCTAAGAATAACCATACAGTAGAGGCTTTAAGGTACACCTAGTAATATCTACCTCCAGAACAGGTTACTATACAGGGAGAGTAATTAGACATAGGAAACCTACAGAGTGAGAGAGAGATACCAAAAGCAACAAAGATACAAGCTTAAGAAACCTGAAATCATGGGAAGGAGGAACAACAAAGAAACAACGAGCTCCCACAACTCCACAATAATAGAACCCATCACCACAGAAATGCAGGGATTGCCAGAAGGACAATTCAGAACTTTAGTAGTAGAAATGATACAGGATTTCTGAAAAGAATTCAGAGAGAGCCTGAAAGAAACCAAGGATAAAATAAGCAAAGAATCAGACACCCAAAATAGGAATTAAATAGAGGCTCTGAAGGAAGTGAAGGATGCAATAACTGAAATGAAGGCATCAATACAAACTATTGATAGTAGACTAGATCACATGGAAAACAGAATCTCACTCTTAGAAGACGACCACTCCAAAAGTGAGTGCATCGTATATAATATAGAAAAAACAATTCGACAGCATGAATTGGACATCGAAGAAATCTCGGCCAATTTGAAAAGAGCAAACCTAAGAATAATAGGCATAGAAGAAGGAATAGAAGCTGAAACCAAAGGAATAAATAATCTTTTCAGAGAAGTAATATTAGAAAATTTCCCAAACATAGAAAGGGAGGTTGACACCCAGGTACAAGAAACATATAGAACCTCTAATAGACAAGATCAGAGAAGAGGTTCACCACATCACATAATAGTCAAATTGACTAACGTAGAGGCCAAGGAGAGAATCTTAAAGGCAACCAGAGGAAAAAACCAAGTAACATACAGAGGCAAACCAATAACAATCACTCCCGACCTTCCAAACCACGTCATAAAAGCCAGGAGGGCCTGCGGCAACATATTCCAAACTCTGAAAGAAAACAATTTCCAACTAAGATTTACCTACCCAGCAAAGATATCTATAAAATTTGATGGGGAAATAAAAACCTTCCATGACAAACAGAAGCTGAAAGAATTTATGTCTGTCAAACCAGCATTAGAGAAAATATTCAAAGAGATTAACTATAAAGAAGAGGTAATAAATAAACGCCAGAACCAAAGAAACAATAACTTCCATCAAACAGCCAACTAAGAAAAAAAACACTACCTCAAACAGAAGTCAAAACTCAAAATGTTAGGAATTAAGAATCATCTCTCAATAACCACGCTGAATATAAATGGACTCAATTCCCCACTTGTGATAGTTAATCTAATTTGTCAACTTGACCGGATCATGACACACCCAAGATCATGTGACTTTGGGTGTGTAACAGCAGATTAAACAGAAAGTCCTGCCCTAAATGTAGGCAGCAGGGTTCTAATAGGTGCAGGACTTAGATAAAAGAAGGAGAAGGCCGGGCGTGGTGGCGCACGCTTGTAATCCCAGTGAGGACTTCCGCAACTTCGTGAGACCCGGTTTCAAAATAAAAGTATAAAAAATAGGGCCGTGGGCGTAGCGCGGAGGTAGAACGCCCCTGCATTAAATCCCTGGTACCGCCAAAAAAAAAAAAGAAGAAGGAGAAAGCCACATAGAGGGATGCGCGACTTTTTCCGAAGAAAACGCATCTGCTCTTGTCTGAGATCGTCGGCCTCCAACTTCACCATTTCCCTAAAGAGCTTCTTGATCTTCTGTTCTCGTCTGAGATCGTTGACCTCCAGCCCTTCGAACTGAAACTTCACCATCGTTTCTCCGAAGAGCTCTTAGACCGCTCGACCAGCTACTGGTTCCTCTGACTCTCCATGTGCAGTTGGACTACATTGTAAGCTGATCTGATCAGCCCCTTTTTCCATATACTCATTCTGTGAGTTCTGTTAGTCTAGTGAACCCTGACCAATACACCAATCAAAAGACAAAAGGTAGCAAAATGGATCAGAAATCTTAATCCATCTATATGCTGCTTACAAGAAACATACCTTACAAGTAAAGACACTCACAAACTAAAAGTAAAAGGTTGGAGCAAGGTAATCCATGCTAGTGGACCATGAAGACAAGCAGGAGTAGCAACTATGATATCAGACAAATTAGACTTCAAGCCTAAACTTATCAGAAGAGACAAAGAAGGTCACTTTTTACTGGTAAGAGGAACAATCCAGCAAGAGGATATAAGGATAGTCAACATTTATGCCCCAAATATAGGTGTGACCACTTTCATAAAACAAATTCTTCATGACTCTAAGTCACACATAGATCCTAATACAATAATATTGGGAGATGTCAACACTCCTCTCACACCACTCAATTGATCTTGAAGACAAAAGGTCAGTAAAGATGCCTCAGACCTAAGGAACACCATAGGTCAAATAGACCTACTAGACACATGCAGAATATTTTACCCAACTACAGCCGAATTCACATTTTTTTCAGCTGCTCATGGAACCTTCTCTAAAATAGACCATATCCTAGGCCACAAAGCAAGTACTAGCAAATTCAAGAAATGTGACATAATCCCCTGCATATTTTCAGACCATAATGGAATGCAACTACAAATCAACTGTAAGAAGACACAAGAGAAATCTCAAAAACAGATGGAGACTGAACACCACACTGCAGAATGAAGAATGGGTCATAGAGGAAATAAGGGAAGAAATTAAGAAATTCTTAGAAAAAAATGAAAATAGGGAAACAACATATCAAAATCTCTGGGACACGTTGAAAGCAGTATTAAGAGGAAAATTCATAGCACTGAGTGCTCACATAAGTAGAACTGAAAAGCACCAAATAAACAACCTAATGACATACCTCAAAGCCCTTGAAAAGCAGGAACAGTCTAACCCCAAAGCCAGTAGAAGACAGGAAATTATTAAAATTAGAGCAGAAATCAATGAAGTGGAGAATAAAAAAACAATAAAAAATCAACAAAACCAAAAGCTGGTTTCTTGAAAAAATACACAAGATAGATAAACCATTAGCCAACCTAACCAAAAGAAAGAGAGTCAACCCAAATACCAAAATAAGAGATGTAAAAGGAGATATCACCACTGACAGCACGGAAATTCAGAGGATTATCAGAAACTACTTTGAAAAGATATACTCAAACAAAATGGAAAACCTAGAAGAAATTGACAAATTTCTAGACACATACAACCCTCCCAAATTGAGTCAAGAAGATATACAAAATTAAACCAACCAATAACAATCAAAGAGATTGAATCAGCAATAAAGAGCTTACCATCAAAGAAAAGCCCAGGTCCAGATGGTTTCCCAGGTGAATTTTATGAAACCTTTATGGAAGAGCTAATCCCAATATTCCTCAATTTATTCCATGAAATAGAAAGAAACGGGACTCTCCCAAATACATTCTATGAAGCCAATATCACATTAATACCAAAACCAAATAGAGACAGCTCAAGCAAAGAAAACTACATTGATGAACTTAGACGCAAAACTTCTAAACAAAATACTAGCAACACGCATTCAAAACCACATCAAGAAAATTATACACCATGACCAAGTTGGGTTTATCCCAGGGATGCAAGGCTGATTCAACATACATAAAACAATCCATGTAATTCACCACATAAACAGAACTAAAGACAAAAATCACATGATCATTTCAATAGACGCTGAAAAAGCATTTGATAAAATCCAGTACCCATTCATGCTAAAAACACTGCAGAGAATCGTAATAGAAGGAACATAACTCAACATCACAAAGGCAATATACAATAGGCCCACAGCCAACATCATACTGAATGGGGAAAAACTTCGAGAGTTCCCCTTAAAAACAGGAACAAGATAGGGATGTCCACTGTAACCACTCCTTTTCAAAATAGTACTTGAGACTCTAGCCAGAGCAATAAGGCAAAGAGAAGGAAATCAAAGGAGTACAAATAGTAATAGAGGAATTGAAACTATCTCTATTTGCAGATGATATGATATTATACTTAGAAGATCCAACAGACTCAACCAAAAGGCTTATAGAACTGATCAACAAATTCAGCAAAGTGTCTGGATACAAAATCAATCTTAAAAAAATCAGAAACTTTTCTGTTTGCCAACCATAAATCCACTGAAAAAGAAATTCAGAAGACATTTCCACTCACGATATCCCCCAAAACAATAAAATACTTGGGAATAAACCTAACCAAGGAGGTAAAAGACCTCTACAAGGAAAATTATAAAACATGAAAAAAGAAACTGAAGAAGATCTTAGAAGATGGAAAGATGTCCTATGCTCTTGGGTAGGCAGAATAAATATCAAAATGGCCATTCTTCCAAAAGTAATCTACAGATTCAATGCAATACCCATTAAACTACCAAAGTCATTCTCCACTGACAGAAAAATCTATCCTTAAATTCATTTGGAACAACAAAAAACCCAGAATAGCCAAAGTCATTCTCAGCAACAAGTACGATGCAGGAGGCATCACAATACCTTACTTCAAACACTACTACAAAGCCATACTAATAAAAACAGCATGGTATTGACACAAAAGCAGACACATAGACCTATGGAGCAGAAGAGAAGACTCTGAAACAAGTCCACATACCTACAGCCAATTGATTTTTGACAAAGGGACTAAAAACATCCACTGGAAAAAAGATAGCCTCTTCAACAACTGGCTAACCATATGCAGAAAAATAGAAATAAACCCCACCTTCTCACCTTGTACAAGAGTCAATTCCAGGTGGATCAAAGACCTAGAAATCAGACCAGAGACCTTGCAGCTACTCGAAGAGGGCATAGGTCCAACACTTCAACACATAGGCACAGGTAAAGACTTCCTCAACAAGACCCCAAAGGCACAGGACATTAAAATGAAGATCAATAAGTGGGATTGCATTAAACTGAAGAGCTTTTGTGCAGCAAAGGAAACAATTAAGATCCTCAACAGAGAGCCGACAGAATGGGAGAAGATTTTTGCCAGCTACTCCTCTGATAGAGGACTAATGTCTAGAATATACAGAGAACTTAAAAAAATCACCACTAAAAAAACAAATAACCCAATCAAAAAATGGGCAAGTGAACTAATTAGACACTTCATAGAAGAAGAAATACAAATGGCCAATACATGTATGAAAAAATGTTCAATATCATTAGCAGTCAGAGAGATGCAAATCAAAACTATCCTGAGATTTCACCTAACCCCAATTAGAATGACAATCATTAAAAACACAAATAACAACAAATACTGTTGAGGATTTGGAGAAATAGGAACTCTATTACACTGTTGGTGGGATTGCAAATTAGTGCAACCACTTTGGAAAACAGTGTGGAGGATCCTCAGAAGAATGGGAATGAACCTACTATATGCCAAACTTTGGAACCAGCCAAGGGGTCCATCAACAAATGATTGGATTATAAGACTATGGGATATGTACACAATGGAATTTTACGCAGCCATAAAGAAGAACAAAATTACATCATTTGCAGGGAAATGGAGAGAACTAGAGAACATTATGCTAAGTGAGATTAGTCAGTCGCAAAGAGTGAAAAGTCGGATGTTCTCCCTAATATGTGGAAGCTAGATAGAATGGGACTTAGAAGGGACTCCAGACAAAGAAGAAGAAAACTTTAGATGAACAAAGAAGTGACCTAACTGATGGAGTTGGGAGGGGGGTGGAGAGAAACACACTTAGGCACATGATGTATATACACAAGCTTATAAGCCTCAATCATTATGCTGAGCACAAAGTGAAGGGAAGTGTATTGGACAGGGTTCTCTAGATTAACAGAATACACAGAATGAGTATATTTTAAAAAAAAGGATTTATCAGATGGCTTACAGTTTGCAGCAATGTAGTCCCAGGTTCTGACTGCACGTGGAGGGTCAGAGGAACCAGTAGCTGGTGGAACGGTCTAAGAGCTGGAGTCTTAGGATTGGAGCAACCACTAATTCAGTCC
>PVJS01022220.1:0-30742 GCA_004027185.1 Glis glis
GGTGGAGGGTAACACACTAAAGCGCAGTAGGTATACATCCAAACTTATAAAACTCAAATCACTATGCAAAGCACTAAAGGGAGGGAACGGGGAGGGAACGGGGTGGGATTTGAGGGAGGGCAAATTGGGCAATGTGTGCATGTATGACTCCTCTAACCTAACACCTATTAAATGTATAATTACAATGCACCAATATAATTAAAAAAAAAGAATTAATCCCCCAAATTAAAAATAGATACTTGGGAGTGATATGAATGGCAACAACAACTTTTGGTTCCTGCACCAGTGTGTCTCTATTGAAACACTTGGTGCCAGGCAATGGCCATGATTAGTAGGTTATAATAGATTGAGCTACTTGCTTTTGAAGCTTACTTGTCTCTATACTCATCTCTATATTTTTTGAGCCTTATCCCAAATGCCCGTATTCATTTTACAAAGCTTATGACAACATTTTTCCTTATGCTTTTTGTCTTGATAGGTCTTAAAATGCCCAGTTTACATTCATTAGGTGCCTGGAAAATTATGGCCATATTGTTAATTAAAAACCCATGGTTAGATGCAGATCTCTCTTAAAACTAAGTAACACTCAAGAGACTGTTTTGAGTGATGGACATTTCTCCATTGAATTTGGCTTGTCTTTCTCCAAAACCTAGAAGTCCACAATGTAATATTCCTAGTGAGCTTGCCAGATATTTCAGATGGGATCTTCATCTATCACAGGTACTTCTAGTACCATGAGATTTGCCTAGTTGGATGGCTTAAATAGCAGGGCTGCTTATACAGCATTCTGTAGAACCCTTTTTTAATGTTCAAGGTCCAACTGAAATCTAGTTGCTTTCCATATCACACGAGAAATAGGTCAAAGTAGTATGGTTACACCAAAGCGACATAGGCTTACTAATCATTGACTTAATTTTCAAGGGACTGTACAGATTTCCAATGCCACATTAGACTCTGTTGTGGCAGAGATTAGGAAAGACTTTGAAGATATAGTTGTTCATTCCATGTTAATGTGAACTACTGATTTTTCCATCCTGATAGATACTGAAAAAATATACATTTGCCAGATCAAAGGCAATTATATGTACTAGAGACTGTGTTAACATGTATCACTGATTTGAGGCCAGCCTTAGCAACATAGTGAGAAGTGAGATCCTGCTTCAAAATAAAAAAATAAATAAAATAGGGCTGGGGGTGTAGCTCAGAGGTAAAAATGCCCTTGGATTCAAGATTCAATTCCCAGTAACACACACACACACACACACACACACACACACACACACAATTGCATCTTGCACTTCACTGATAATTGAAACACCTCCTTGGATGAGTTTCCAGTAGTTCACTGTCATCTGCTGCTATCCATCCATTCAAAAACCAGGCTCCAATCCGCACCCAGTTTTGAATTTCAGGGATCTAATTAGTGAATTAAATAGGATTACAATGAGAACCACCATTCCTGAATCCCTTACATCCTTGAGGGTAACATACTATATGTCATTCCTGGTAGGATGCAGTATTATTTTTAATTTGAAGTCTTGGGGTTGCAGCTCTAGCACCTTGCTTTTAGCCTTCACTGCCATTATAGTTCTTATGCTAGAGAGTGAGGAAATCAGTGTTTGAATTCTACCAACTTTAAAGTGTGTTTAAAGATTATTATCTGACAATTGAGAAATAGTGACTCAAGAGCTCCCTGGAACCACTAGAACCACTGTAAAATAATATTGAGATAGGGCTCCAATTATACCTAATTCCTACATACGATTTGTAATAGTTAGATATTAAATATTCCCTAATGAGCTCACTTATTAGTGTTTGGAGCTGATGTAATTGAGTCATGAGGGTTGTGATCCCAGCAGTGGAAAAATCCATTGTAATGAATTTATCTGGGTTTTGGCATGGGCCAGTATGGTGTGGCTTAAGGGGGTGTTACCTGGGGGTGCAGCTTTGGGGATTATTTATAGTTCCTCCTCCCCCCACTCTTTCGCTTGCTTCTGGCCTCCATGATGTGAGGAGCACTGCCCATGTGCTCTCCCTCTCTCAGCCTCCCGCCGCCATGCTCTGAGATCCACGGTCCCCGGCCTCATGTGAACTGAATCCCAAACCGCAAGAAAATAAATCTTTCCTCTAAGTTACATGGTCAGTCTTTTAGATTATAGCTGTAAAAATGATGACGGGAGCACCCTTTATCTAACAAGGGAGGGGAAAATGGTACTTTGGATATTCTCAGTACATATCAGAATGTGTACCAAATCATTTTCAGTAGATATAGATAATTCCCTTTCCCCAGTATTTGATTATCTCAGTAAATAGCCAAAAGCTTTTTGGGGAAGGATTGAGATAATAAGTCCCATATGCATGTCCCATCCACAGCCCAGTTGTGCCAGAGCAGTGGGGTAGGTTGTAGACAGGCCAAAGAAAGTTCCTGGAGACAGCATGGGAGACATATGACTTATTGGGGAAAGCTCACAAGAGAACAGTGACTGCTCCAAGAGGAGTTCTGTGGTGCTAGGCTGGACAGGTAGCACGTCCATCCCTCATGGTGCCTCACCAGTCAATGTTTTCTCTCCTTCATGATGTTTTGTCCAGTGGCGGCTGCTGTTCAAGTGACATTTATCTTTTCCACATTGCCCTCAGTTTCCACCTCTACCTATTTAGAGAGGAGATTTATATATTAGGCTGCAGGTCAGTGACATCATCAGCATAGCTTGCTTAGCTTGCTTGTATGACCAGAAACCCAACGAGCAATTGTCCTGGTGCACATTGCAAGAAAATAGCTTTCTATAGATAACGTTAACTTGCCCTAGTTACCAGTATGCATAAGAGAAAGCCAGTGTCCTTGGAGATATCTGGACTTTCTGGACCAGGCTTGCTCTCATTGTTCACTTAAATTGCCTCGGTTTGTAGGAATAGAAAGGGAGAATTCAGGGACATGGCATTTTACTATCCATCTTTTTATAGGTTCCATACAATACACTTGCCACTTGCCACAGGGTTCTTGTTCATTTAATAGATTCTGGCTCTGAGAACTGATTCAGGTCTGAAAGTAGACCTAGGATTGTAAGTTTTTATGGAATCCTACTTCAGGCTTCTGTTCATCCATTCATGTTCTCTTTAGATTGCATATTGTGAGTAATACTTTATTGGATGATCATTCATCTCGCCCATAGAGATACATGATGTGTTTCATATGCATTCCAAATATAGACACTATATGTCTCTGACTGCCACTCTAAACTTGCTGATTATTATGAGAACTTCATCTATGTTTAAGTGGTGGCCTCTATTACTCCTGTTATGTAAGAACCCAGATATGATGACAGCATCTTCCAACATCAACTCTAGATTATGGAGAATGACTGCCACTGAGCTTCTCAATGATTTCCCTCAGTGCACTGCCTGTTACCAGAACATTCCTCACCTCCTTACTAAGGGTGTGTCTTCCTCTGCAACGTCTCAAGAAACAGCACTTGGTGGTTTTTATGGTGTGTGTGTGTGTGTGTGTGTGCGCGCGCGAGCACGCGTGCGTGTGTGTCTGCGTTTGTTACTGGGGATTGAACCCAGGGTATTCTATGTCTGAACTACATCCCCAGCCCTATTTTATATTTTTAGTTTGAAACAGGATCTCACTAGATTGCTGAGGCTAACCTCAAACCTGAGATCCTTCTGCCTCAGCCTCCAAAGTACTGAGATTACAGGTATGTGCTACCACCCCTGGCTGATTTTCTGATCTTTTAAATAGATCCACTCTAGCATGTTCCTTTATCTGAGTCTTTTCATCCTTTCTCTCTAGTTTATCATGGCAGTACTTGTGTCTGCATTTCTCATATTTGAACCATAACTTTTCTCATGTTTCCAAGAACTATCCCAATGCAAATTAGAAGAAATACCTGGGGGCCCTTGGGAGGGTGTTAAAACCTCATTCACAGGAGAGTTCTACGTAATGATAAACTCTCCCATCTAGCTTGATATCCTGCCCCCCAATCCCACTTCAATCCATCTCTTCTACTATTCACTTGAAGGCATATTCTCCAGGTCCTGCCCATAGGCTGTTAGCCAGATCTTACAGCCCTTTTGTCATAGCATCCCTGTACTCCCTTAGCAGGCTCACCACTTCCCTGCTTAGATCTTGCTGTGTTTCAGATGAGTCATGAGTGTAATGGTCAGAAGAGAAGTTAGGGTTGATTCTGAGGACCAGCAGCCACTTCTAAGACACATGCTACTTCTGAGGTCTCTGCATGCATTATAAACACATACCAGCAGTGTATTTCCAACAAGGAAGAGCAGACACGTCCAGACAGGAAGCTTGGATAGAATTAGGGGAAATCTCAAGTGCATCTACCCAGTCCTAGTATCAGTATTCAAGTTCTTTCTTATCAGGAACCTGATTTGGGCATAAGAGACTTCTTGACAAGAGTGAAAATAACATTCTTCTCTGAAATTCTTCCTCTCTCATGGTTAGGTTCGATGCTTGTTCTCTACTCTTCTTCTCACAACTTAAAAGTTTGCCCAATTAAAAAATAATAAAATTCTTCAGAACTACAAATAAGTTGATTTTATCACTTTTCATCAGTGATATTGCACTGATTCCTTTTTTTATGACTCTGACTTGGTAAAAAGTGGGTTTTAATCAGTAAGGAAAAATAACTGTCACTGTATTTGCACAAGAATTTACTTCTGACAGAGATGATAACATTCACTGTTGCTTAATGAAGTGATTCTGCTGACATTCCTATAAAAGTTTACTCTTGGTAAATTTATATGTGCAAATATGTGATAAATGATTTTCCAACAGCAGTACAGAGAACTATTGTAAGCAGTAGTCCTCAGCAACGTAGCCAGACCCTCAGCAACTTAGCAAGACCCTGTTTCAAAATAAAAGGGGCTGGGGCTGTAGCTCAGAGGTAGAATGCCCCTGGGTCCCATTTCCAGCACCATAACAAAACAAAACAGAAGTATACATAGCTATCCACGTCAGCTATGTAGAGACCATGTGAGACTGACCAATGGCTCTTGGATATTTCCACATCCTATACAGAGGAACCTTTGAACATTACTTTATATGGTAAAAGGAACTTTGCAGTTTGGAATGACTAAGGATTGTGAGAAAGGGAGATTGTCCTGGATTATCTGGGTTGAATTGATGCAACCACGAATGTCTTCCTAAAAGGGAGGTTAAGACAGGAGATTGCTCTGTAATGAGAGAAGCAGAAATTGTAGTGATCAGCTTTGGTCTATGGCGTTACAAGCCAGGGAATGGAGGTAGTTCCTTGAAGCTGACAAAGATAAGGAAATTGATTCTCCACTCAGACTCCAGAAGTATCCATACCGAAGATACCTTGATTTAGCATAGTAGGACAAATTTTGGACTTCTGGCCTTTGTAACAGTAAGAGAATAAATTTGTGTTGTCTTAGATAAGTGAGTCTGTGGTAATCTGCAACAGTAGCAATAGAATACTTCAATACATGCTTTGCCGCAAATCGTGAGTAGAGCATGATTTTCATTAGAAGTTTTCATTACAGCTGAAATAGCTCTGTGGTTTTCATGATTCATAATTAGTGGTCAAGTAAGTATAATAACAATTATAATGCTTATCAGGCATTTTACTAAAAATCCTTTCTTTTGAAATTCTAGTTTTAATATTAGTGTGGTTTATTAGAAGCAGGTTGGGCTGGGCGTGGTGGCACATGCCTGTAATCCCAGTACTTGGGAGGCTGAGACAGGAGGACTGTAGGTTGGAGGACAGCCTCAGCAAGAAGCAAGACTCGCAGCAACTTCGCAAGACCCTGTTTCAAAAAAAAAAAAATAAATAAAAGGGGCTGGAAGTGTAGCTTGGAGGTAGAATGGCCCCTGGATATAATCCTCAGTACAACAAAAAAAAAAAAGGTTGGCAAAATTTTCCATTTAACTGTATTTTAGTGTTAGTTTGGTTGGTTGTTTAGCAAGTTAGTTTACTTAGTTGGAAGGTCTTCTTTATTAGGTGCCTCCAAATACATTCCTAGTATGTTTCCCCCTGGAAATCACTCAGTGGCCCCTGGACCACCTTGCATGCTAGGAAGACTAATTTTTATCCTTCCCTTATTATATTCTGGAGTCCATTGTGTTAAGTAGTGTCCAGGTTAATATGGAGCTAATCGGTAGAGATTTTAGGAAACCCTAAAGTGCAAAGAGCATGAGGATGCTGCCAGTGCTTACCAGAATTAGAATACAAGGTAAATTGAGATGTCTTAAGACATGGTTTTAAGAAAAACACAAAAATCCTGTAAGTACGTACACATACCACCACCACCACCACTACTTTTGCAATCTAAACCTCTTGCAATAATTTCCTCTTGGTATATATTTTAGCAGACCACCTGATTATTTTTCAAGGTAATTTGTAGAGTGGATTGTTATATGCAGAAAACTGTCAGGGCTCCTGGGGATTGCTGCTGCTCTAAGTGGCCTTCTGCCCCCAAGGAATTCATAGTAGTAACACCGTTAGGCATTCATAGAAGATGCAGGGACATAAAAAATCTATTTCACTCATGGGAAAATTAAGATAATTTTTTTCTGTCTACTGTTTGAACTCACAGAGGGGAAAAGCTTCAATATAGATGTTTGACACTGCATCTAACCACTTCACTCTCCATCCATTGAGTCGTGTAGTCATTATTTCACTTGTCTAATAAATATTTAACATTTATTATAGGTTGCCAAACTACTTTTCTGGACTTCTACCATGTTTTCTAAGTATATCATTATTTCCAGTGTTTCTTCCTCCACTAAGCACCATAAAACCATACATAAAATATATGAACCTTATGCAGCATTAGGAAAGGGGTTCGGCAACCTTGAGATGGCAGCTTTACAGCTTATTTTGTATTAGACCTACATTAAGTGGAAATTTTCATTTTAATTGTAAACTTGAGATAATGGTACTAATAAAGATGCAAATGCAATCTTTCATTTTAAAAATCAAACTATATCATGTGATTTATGGTCAGTTCACATTCAACTCAAATTTTATGACCTAGAGTAGTATGCAAGAAATGCTGGTTTACAATATGACAGGATGAATTGACATTCCTCAGGAGGGGGCAAAGATTCAGTATTAGAATCATTTCTCTTCTGGTATCTCAGCAGGGAATTCTCAGCTAATATGAGGGCTCCTTGTAATCAAAAAAGATAAATATTCCTTTAGCATAAAAGCCAGGATTAGTTAAGAAGGAACTAAACAATCCCTATTAAATGGGGTTATTTAATAGAGTGCATATTCTTATTAAGTAGGAAATTTAATATTCATGATGATGGTACATGTGTGTCTTCAAGTGAGCTATTTAGCTGCATGCACTCCTGGTGAACAGGTCCTGGGCCATTTTTCCTTTTACTTTCCAAGGGATGATCCCTCACCTCTCTAGCAGATGGACAGAGAAAAAAGAAAAAACATTAAAATACATGCAAGAAACAAAAAGGGACACAGAATGGCTTTCCATTATCTTGTCAAGTGGTATTATTAAAGAAGGATTTTCAAGAAATGTTTGGCTTTAATTTTGGAAGAGAGAGAAAATTAAGGGAACATCCATATGCATATACCCCTCTAAAAGCTTAACTGGGAACACATCTAACTTCCCCTCCCTCCTATCCTCTCCTAGACATGCATATGTGGTCCAAGGATATATGCTATTTAAATAAATGGCAACTCCCACTTCATGCTGTTTTTGAATGCTCACATTAACACTTCATGAAAGAATGTATGTTTCTATCAGATTTCATGTGCATGGAATGAGGTGCTCAGAACCTGGTTAATCCATGCTTGTCCTCATCAACTGGTGGAGGACAGGGGATGACCCCATCTCTCGTGAAGAATAAGGGAGATTAGAGACTCTTTTGGAGAGGAAAAGAGTCCAGCAAACTTTAAACAATAATCATTTCCTAATGTTCCCTTTTATCTCCTTTTAAGGGCAGCCAGGAAAACCTCTGAGTGGCACAAAGAAAATGCGTCTTTAAACTTTGGATTAGGAGTCAAGTTAAAATACCAAGTTTTACATATACATTATATATGTTTAATATCCATGGGAGCCAGGTGTGGTGGTGTACACCTGTAATCCCAGTACTTGGGAGGCTGAGAGAGGAGGGTCACAGGATTGAGGACAACCTCAGCAACTTAGCAAAGCCTTCAGCAACTTAGCGAGACCCCATTTCAAAATAAAAAATAAAATAGGACTGGGGGTGTAGCTCAGAGGTAGAACTCCCCTGGTTTCAACCCCAGTACCACCAAAAACAAAAGTATATCCACAGTGAGTTGAAAGTAAGTTAAATACATAATAGGTTGGCCAGACTGATGTTTAGTCAAGTTTTAAATCTAATAGGCTCTACATCCAGAATACTTGAGTTTTTCCAGAAGTTCATTGCCTTCTCTGCTGAATCATTAAAGAGTTTTCAAAAAGTCAGTGGTTTTTTTCAGTAAATTGAGTTTTTCAGAAGGATTAGGAAAGCCTTAAATCCCTAGTGTGATATTGCCAAGTTTGCAAACTCCCTTAGTATCTGTTGCTACCCCCTTGCTGGATCTGGCTAAGATTCTACACATACAGTTTTATTATAAAAAAAAATTACGAGTTGAGTACAAAATAGCATATGACTATTTATAAGTATGTATACAGTCTAAAATTAAGACATTTGCCAGCAAAAGTACAAATATATAACCACTTTGATTACTTTTAGGATAATCTAAAGGAATATGGACATTATACTTTTTCCTTTTCTTTAAATTTTAATTACATTTATTTTTAACTGATACATAAAAACCATAAAATTGTACACAGTTATGGAGATCAGGTGATTTTTCAATATATGCATATTGTTTGAATCAGGTTAAACATATCTATCTCCTTGAACATTTATCAGTTCTTATGGTTTATTTCTTGGCTAGTATAAACAGGCTGCAATAAATATAGGGGTGCAGATGTCTCTTCAACCTACCAATTTCATTTCCCTTGGGTATATACCCAGTAATAAGATTGCTTGATCGTATGGTAGTTCTCTTTTTAATTTTTTCAGAGACCTCCATACTGTTTTCTATAATGCTTATACTAATTTATATTCTTAACAACAGTGTACAAAGGTTTCTATTTCTCTACATCCTTGCCAGCACTTATTATCTTTAGTCTTTTTGATAATAGTCATTCTTACTGGAGTGAGGTAATATCTCATTGTGGTTTTGATTTTCTTTTTTCTGATGATATGATAGGTGATTTCAAGCATTTTTTCATGTACATATTGACAATTTTTATGTCCTTTCAATAAATATCTGTTTATGTGTATTGTTCATTTTAGTGGGTATATTTGATTTTTTGCTATTGTTTTTTTTTTTAGTTCCTTATATATTTTAGATACCAACCCCTGGTCAGATGTGTAGTTTACACGTTTTCTCTCATTCTGCAGGTGGTCTCTTCACTTTGTTGATTGCTTCCTTTGCAGTGCAGAAGTTTTTGGGGATGAAGTAAACTAATTGTCTGTATTTGCTTTTATTTCTTGTGCTTTTGCATCTTGTCCAAAAAATTATTGCCCATACCTTTTTCCTGAAGTGTTTCCTCTATGTTTTTTTCTAAAGTTTCACAATTTTAGGCCTTATGTTTAAGTCTTTAAACCAATAATTTATTGACTACAAGCTTTCTGACATCAAGAAATGACATCATATTTTTACATATCAGTTAAAAATAAGTGTAATTAAAATTTAAAGATAAAGAGCAAAGTATAATGCCCGTATTATTTTAGATTATCCTAAACTAGTCAGTGGTTATCTTTGTTTTTCATATCAGTTGCAACCATTAGGTGGCAACATAGTATAAAAAGTTTAAAAAGGCTTTTAAAAGCCTCTACGTTTGCTTTTACTCATAAATACAGTTTTATGAATTTTTTGTGCTTCTCTAAAATTTATCATTAATTCAAGAATAAGATCCTATAACCTGTGCACCCATCTTATAATCATTTTCTCCTAAAGCCATGTCCTTAGAATTTGATGTGTAAGAAAAAACCACCTGCCTTGTATAGTTGAATACGCAATTATTCAAGATATACAATTGCAACAGAAAGTTACACTAATCGTAACTTTAAAATAGAATATAAGGTGCCAGGTGTGGTGGCACGCGACTGTAATCCCAGTACTTAGGAGGTTGAGACAGGAGGATCTCAGGTTGGAGGTCAGCCTCAGCAACTTAGAGAGACCCTGTTTCAAAATAAAAGTTAATATAGGGTGCGGGTATAGCCCAGAGAATGCTCCTGGGTTCAATCCCCAGTACCACACGCACAAAAATCAGGAAACGAATTTCCAGGGATTGAACGCAGGAGCGTTCTACCTCCGCGCTACACCCCCGGCCCTATTTTTTTATACTTTATTTTGAAACCGGGTCTCATGAAGTTGCGGAGGGCCTCACTAGGTAGAGAGAGAGAGAGAGAGAGAGAGAGCGAGCTGAGGCTGGCCGTGAACCCGGATCCTCCGGTCTCCACCTCCCAAAGTACTGGGATTACAAGCGCACGCCACCACGCCCAGCCTGTGTTGCTTAGTTTTTAAAAGAGTAATCACATATGATTATTTTCTAAGATAATTTAAAAATTCTAAGTATATTTTCTCCTTTAACTCAACTTTGATTATTCTAAAGGAGTAGCTTGTAGATCTTTCAAGACACATATGAACTAGGTCCAAGATTAACAATGCCTCAGCAACAGCTGAGTGAGGGGCAAAGATGAACTCTGCAGGTGAGGAGCTCAGAGCTTTTATTTTTATTTATTTATTTATTTATTTATTTATTCATTTATTTATTTTTGTGGCACTGGGGATTTAATCCAGGGGCATTCTACCTCTGAGCTATGTCCCCAGACCTATTTTATTTTATTTTGAGATAGGGTCTCACTGAGTTGCTGAAAGTCTTGATACTTGCTGAGGCTGTCATCGAACCTGCAATCCTCCTGTCTTAGCATCCCAACTACTAGGATTACAGGGCTCAGAGCTTTTAAATGCACTGACTTTAGCCCCTTAACTTATGACAGATACATTTAGATAACCTTCCATATTTATATCAACATGTATTAAATAGCCTCTAATTGCTTATTATCCCTTGAAAACTGCCCATAAATATGAATATTAACCCAGTTTTATTATTATAAAATTATTAACTAATGAAGAAAACAGTTTCAACAATGTTATATCCATATATGAAGGTATCTGCCAGTCTCACTAACAGGTACTAGGAGGAAGGAGAGGGAGTGGAGTGGGATGTGGAAGGAAATACACTTAGTGCTGTGTGCATGTGCGTTTGTATTACTTTGAATATTGCTATGTTGTATAATTACAATGAACCAGTAAAAGTATAAAAAATGTATTGAAGGAATCAGGATAAATTCTGATGACTCCCCATCTTATTGCAGATGACATTATTTTTATAGAGAAAACCCTAAAGATTATAAACATACATTCACACACATCCTTAAGTTATTAAACAAATTTAGTAAAGTATCAGTAGAAAAGATCAACACACAAAATAACTTTCAGTCCTACTCAGTAACAATGAACTATTTGAAAAGTAATTAAGGAAACAATTCTATTTTCAATTATATCAAAATGAATAAAATACTTAGGAATTAACCAAGGAGGTAAAAGACTTGTACAATAAAATCCACTAAATATTTCTGATATTAAAGAAAACATGATTAAATAAAAATGTATTCTATATTTATGGGTTAGAAGATATAATATTATTAAAATGCCAATACTACCCAAAGCAATCTACAGATTCAATGAACATTAATTTATGAAATTCATCCATGCTTTTGTGTGCAGCAGTAGTTCATTTATTCTTATCATCATATGGGATTCACCAAATATGTTTGATGACCTTGATGGTCATTTTGGTTGTTTTCATTTTTTTAAATATAAGTAATGCTGCTATGAGCACTGTTAAAAAAGTTTCATGCTGCACACATTACATATTCATCTGAATTTAAGCATATTTCTGGTATATGTTTCTAGATTATGCATAGCTTCATTTGGGAGCATGACTTTGGAAAGACTGTTCTCCTGTGTTGTTCCTAATACCAAAGACAGTGTTTAGCATATAACAAAAGTGTAGGAAATAATTGTCAATTTAGTGTTTAGGCAGGTGATATTTTTCAAAATGTGTGCATGAATATCATCAAAAATATTCCATTAAAAGGAGTATATTCTGTATCTTATATTTTAATCATGATGGATGATATTTAATGTATATTAGCATATTAAGGACTGTACAAAATCTTAAAATAATTTGTTTAACTTTGAAATCAGAGCATCTTCAAACTTTGCATGAAATATTCCTCCAGAGCAGTGGTCCAAATGCTTGCAAAAAATTATCATTCTGACAAATAAATTCCAAGGGAAATATGACAGACTCAGCAAAGCATACAGAAGTTATCAGATTGTGGGACTCTGGTGAAAGTAGCTTCCCAAGTTCCCAGTTCCTCATAGATGACATAATCAGGTAGCTGGTAATGGTATTCTGTCTTCCCTGGAAGACCTCCTGCACATTGTTAGAAACTGAAAGGGGATGGGGGTTCAAGCCTCTTGCTTTCCTAAACATGTCACATGAAATATGACCATAATTACTTTCTAGGATTAAAAAATAACTATTTTTGCAAAACAGATCTCCTGTATCTTACATCTGTGGTTGAAGTGAATTTCTATCTCCAGCCATCAACTATTATATTTATGACCAGGCATCAAGATTTTAGAGTTATATTGAACCTACAATGTGATGAACATTTTACTAATAGTCTCAGATCATGGAAAAAAAAGCAAAACACAGTCTCAGTCATTTCAAGAGCATTTATTATAGTCGTGACCAAGACAGGTTCTTTATTCATTAACATTCCACACAATTATAGTATTTCACACCAACTTATGCTATTTTAGGGGAGAGAGAGATTTGTTCAATCTGGAAAGCAGGTTGGGCAGTCCATTTACCACTGAGCTCAGCTGGCTGTGTTGGGGTCTCAGGTCCAGGTCAGTTGTGAGTCTGGTCCTGATCTTCAGGACTTGTTTTAACTAGTGTTCAACCAGAACCGAATGTGAGGACTTGCCGGACGGCTACCAGCACAGCTGGATAGGTCAGCATTCAGCCTCATTATTGGTGATGGGAATGGCAAGGTGGCAAGGCTCCTTGTCAGAAGACTGCAGGTTTTCAGTCTTGGGTGCTGTATTGGTCAGGGTTCACGAGACTAACAGAATTCACAGAATGAGTATATTGGAAAAAGAAGTTTATCAGATCAGCTTACAATGTAGTTCCGAGTTCCGACTGCACGTGGAGAGTCAGAGGAACCAGTAGCTGGTCGAGTGGTCTAAGAGCTCTTCGGAGAAACAATGGTGAAGTTTCAGTTCGAAGGGCTGGAGGCCGACGATCTCAGAGGAGAGCAGAAGAGCAAGAAGCTCTTCAGAGAAACGGCGAAGTTGGAGGCCGATGATCTCAGACGAGAGCAGATGCATTTTCTTTGGAAAGAGTCGCACACCCCTCTAAGCGGCTTTCTCCTTCTTTTATCTAAGTCCTGCACCTATCAGAACCCTGCTGCCTACATTCAGGACAGGCTTCCTGTTTAATCTGCTGTTACACACCCAAAGTCACATGATCTTGGGTGGGTCATGATCCCGTCAAGTTGACAAATTATATTAACTATCACAGGTGCTGATAATTATAGTCTTCAGGTTGCTAGGGACTCCAAGTGGTTGTCAAGGTGTTCCTGGTCAGCAGACCTTGCACCTGCACATTGCCTATGAGACCTGGGCATTGCACCTTGTGCCTGGTGCCTATGTGTTGCCCCTGAGACCCTGGGTGTGCTGTGTCACACCTGTGTGAGCTGCGAGAGTGCCGGGCTCTGTACCAGCAAGGCACAGGACAACGTGATGAAAAAATGCTCTTGAGACTTTATTCCTGGTCTCGAAGAGGTGAGAGGGGAGAGGGCAAGAGAGCCAAACTCCCCTAACAAAGCTCAGTTCTTCCTTTGATTACAGATTTACAGAATTAAGGCTGGGTCATCAAATCATTAATTGTCCCTAGCTAAGGCATAGAGCATTGTATTAAGAATGCTTTAGAAGATAAGTTGTCATCTGGCAGTTTTGCAAGAGCGGCAGAGATTGCTGTCTTCAGCTCCCTCCTTGGAGTGGTCTTCCATCCTTAAGCAAAGCAAGCAAAAGGTATAGGAAAACAGCTTAGATAGCGAAGGGCCTTCAAGGTCAATGTCTTCAGTTCCCTCAGGAAAACCAGTCTTCTGCCAAAGCAAGCAAAAAGCTATAAACCCATAGCCAGTATTCTTTAGACTTAGAACGGCTTCCCACACGAGAGTTACACTTGTGCACTGCACATCATGCTGGAGTGTGGTGAGACACACCCAGGTGTGCTTTGGTAGTTAAATCCCTCTTTGGCTTTAATGGAGCCTTAAAATATATATATATATGCTCCATACAATGTACAATTGTTGATGTGCAATATCTTGGAAGGAGTGACCACAATAGATGGTAGGCCTATTCTTACTACATCAAGGAAACCTTTGTTTTTTAAACAACTATTAATATCCCAAAGACCTAGTGTTATGTAAGTACTTTGGAAACAATGGACCAGGCAATGTAATGAACGTGTATACATTAACAATATCTTAGTCATTGTCAGCTAACTTGGTATTTTTCAGACAACCCAACCTAGAAGCAAAAATTGGATCTCTCTTTATTATTTTAGAAAAAGTCTTCAAAAATACCAAACTTCTTATTTCATTGAATTTTCCTTTTGATATTACCACATTGAACTTTTTTTATCATGTTCTGTCACTGAGCTATAGAAAGAAAGGAGAAAAACCTTTTATCTCCACTCTCAAATTGGCATAAATTTTCCTACTTCTTTATAAAATCACTGAGGCTACTTCCCTTGCATATTTATGGCAACCTTTCTGACCCGTGGGCTAGAACACTGTTTAATGTGTGATTCTATCCCTTTCTTTGTTAATGAGTATGGCCTTGTTAGAGAGGCAGGATGTTTCTAGGAGCTATTCGTTCTAGCTTTTAGTCACAAATGATGGAGGGGACTGGTTTTGCATCCTTACTGATTCTCCTCTGGATGGATGCAGCATGCTGATTGCTTCAATAAGGGCTACAGTGAGAATGATTCTCAAAAGTCACCTATCTCCAAAAGAATAGGGATGACCGAGGTGGAAATGCAGCCCACCACAAAGAGATGAAGAGATTCCTTTCAAAGAAGTAGATGACAGTGTTCTGGGTACTTTTCATCTTTTTGTCTTACTGAAGGATCCAAGTCTTATTTCAAAGACTGTTTAGGTTCACTCGAAGGAAGGAAAAATAGGATTCACAACAGGCTTTTCTATCAAATCATGGATTTTTTTAAATTTTTTTTAAGTTTTTATGCTCCTTTGTAGTTCCTATAAGTGCTCAAAATACATTTTGGTTTTTTGCCTATAAATACGTGGATTCTGACTCTGGGCTCTTCATGTTTATTTATTATATTATTTTCCAAACTTAACACAACTAAAAATGAAAAGGTCATTAGTAGTTGGTGAAAACTAAAATTCGTTCAGAATAACCAGTATTTTTCTAGCTTAAAGCTTTTTAAATTCTTTCCATTCAAAATACCCTCAATTCCTAATTTTTACCTCCAAAAGTAATCATCTGACTCCGAAATATGTATATACTATTATGTAGGAAATAGATTTTTTAATTATTATTGGAATGAGAGAGACAACTATGACAATATAGTATGATAAAGTTTGCTCTATGATACATTTCCTATTTTATCTGAAATGTGATGTTTTAATGTTTCCTTTAATTCATCAGTTTCATGCTCCTGTCTTCCTTCCATATAGTACTTTCTATATACCCCAAAAGAAATTTGAATAATTATATTATGAATGAATGCAACTCTAGTCATTTTTCTTCAATAAAGCTCAATGTAAGCTGGGCATGGTGGCATATACCTGTAATCCTAGTGCTTCAGAGGCTGAGACACGAGGATCTCAGGTTTGAGGCCAGCCTCAGCAACTTAGGCACTCAGCAACTTAGTGAGACTCTGTTTCAAAAATAAAAAATAAACAGGGCTGGGGGTGTAGCTCAGAAGTAGAACTCCCCTGGGTTCAATCCCCAATTCCACGCACACACAAAAGCTCAATGTATAGTCATGTTATCTTTACTACCTTTTCTTAGTTAATATCATCAATATAGTCAAGTGACTATATGACTATGATTATTAATTTTATAGTTTTCTCCTCCACATTTATCTCTATTTTTTAAATTTGGTACATTGTAATTTTACATCATATTGGGGTATAGAGTGTCAGACATTTACATAGTTCTTGGTGCCCTCCACACTGGGTTCCTCCTGCTTCTTTCCCCCTCCCTACTCATGTCTTTGATATTGGAATTGGTAGTTTTGTATACATACATAGCATTATTTCACTATTATACTCTTTATGACTTTGTTCCCTTTCCTTAATCCCCCTCAGTCACTCCCCTGGAGTCTCTGATCATCTCTCTGATGTTGCTCTTATTTCTGAATATCTCTTTAGCTTCCACATGTAAGAGAAAACATATGTCTACTCATTTTTTTGAGACTGGCACTGTACTCGCTTAGTATGATATTCTCTAGTTCCATCCATTTTCCTGCAAAAGGTGTGATTTTGTTCTTCTTTATGACTGAGTAAAATTCCATTGTGTGTATATGCCACAGTTTTGTGATCCATCCATTTGTTGATGGATACCTAGGCTTGTTCCATAATTTGGTTGTTGTAAATTGTGCTGCTATGAGCATGGATATGCAGGTATCATTATAATATTCTGACTTCATTTCCTCTGGGAAGGTGCACAGGAGTGCTATGGCTGGGCCATATGAAAGCTCCATTCCCAGTCTTCTGATTAACCTCCACACCGATCTCCATAGCGGCTGTACTAGTTTGCATTTCCATCAACAGTGTAATAGGGTTCCTATTTTCCCACAACCTCACCAACATTTATTATTATTTGTGTTTTTGGTGATTGCTATTCTTACTGGAGTTAGATAGAATCTCAGTGTATTTTTAATTTGCATTTCCCTGATTACTAAAGATGACCCCAAAAGCTCAAGAAGTTAAAACAAGAATTAATGAATGGGGTAGCATTAAACTTAAAAGCTTCTGTGCAGCAAAGGAAACCATCAAGAATCTACAGAGAAAGCCTACAGAATAGGAGAAGAGCTTCACCATTTACCCATCAAAGGTCTAATATCTAGAATATACAAAGAGCTTAAAAAGACTAACACTAAAGAAAAACCCATTAAAAAACTGGTCAACAGAGTCTTTTCAAAAGAAGAAGTACAAATGACCAACAAATACATGAAAACAAATGTTCAACATC
The DNA here is from genome assembly GCA_004027185.1 of Glis glis. Classification (NCBI taxonomy): domain Eukaryota; kingdom Metazoa; phylum Chordata; class Mammalia; order Rodentia; family Gliridae; genus Glis; species Glis glis. The sequence goes on from PVJS01022220.1 coordinate 17,397, forward strand.
TTCAGCAATCAGGGAAATGCAAACTTATCTCTACTTTAAGCACTATCTACTCTATCCCATCACTTACCAAACAATTTACATTTGGGAATATGTTGCAAGCATATATGAAACTCAGCATGAGGCAATGTCAGCTCCTCAACTATGACCTTCCTACTATTGTACATTGAATAGTGACCCCTAAAGATCATATGCTGAAGTCATAACTCCTCATATCTCAAGATGTGAAATTATTTGGAAGTAAGATTTTGTAGATGTAATTAGGTAAGATGAAATTATAAAGGAGTAGGATAGGCCCTTAATTCAATATGACTGGTGTCTTTATAAGAGGGAAATTTTAAATGCAGACAGACAGACAGACACACACACACACACACACACACACACACACACACACACACATACACAAATGCAGAGATGCTTCAACAAGCCAATGAATGCCAAAGATTCCTTCTACAAACTGTAAGGAGCTAGGAGGGATATACAGAAGAAATTCTTCTTTTTAGTTCTCAGAAGGAGCCAAACCTACCAACAGCTTGATCTCAGACTTCGAGCCTCCAAGAATATGAGACAATAAATTCTGTAGTTTAAGCCATTTAATTTGTGACATTTTGCTCTGGCAGCCTTAGGAAATGACTGTACCTACTCATCCACCCAAATGAAGAAAGAACCACTGTGAAACAGAAGAAAAATAAAACAAAACAACATCATTATAATTAGTGTTCATTAATTCCTTGGAGAACTATCCACTTATACAAATTGTAATCTTAGGAGTTATTCTGAACATATCTCTACAGTTGTCATGCCTTATCCAACCACCACGTCCATCTGCACCATTTCCAAAACATCTTTCAAGTTGGCCCTTTGTCACCTGTCTTCAGTAAGAACACTGAGCCCAGTTTGCATCATCTCTGACTTGGAATATAGCAAAAAACCTAAGTGGTCTATTTACACTGACTCTTACCCTTTTTTTTTTTTTTTGTGGTACCGGGGATTGAACCCAGGGGCATTCTACCTCCGAGCTACACCCCACCCCTATTTTTTATATTTTATTTTGAAACCAGGTCTCACAAAGTTGCAGAGGGCCTCACTAAGTAGCTGAGGCTGGCCGTGAACCCGGATCCTCTGGTCTCCACCTCCCAAGTACTGGGATTACAAGGGTGTGCCACCACACCCGGAAACTCTTACCCTTTTCTAATCTCTTCTCCTAACTGCAGACAGCAATAGATTTTTGTTTGTTTGGGTTTTTTGTTTTTGTTTTTGTTTTGTTTGTTATTTTGTGATAATTGGATTGAACCCAGGGGCATTCTACCTCCATGCTACACCCCCAGGCCTTTTTTTTAATTTTGTTTTGAAACAGGTTCTCCCTAGGTTATGGAGAGTCTTGCTAAATTGCTGAGGCTGGTCTCCAACCTGAGATCCTCTTGTCACAGCTTCCCAAGCACTGGGATTACAGATGTGTGCCACCATGACCAGCTCAGAGCAACTATTTTTAAATGCAAATTTTTTGAAATCAAACCTATCCTCATTTCATAGCATCTCATTACCTTTGGGATTAAAAACAGAACTCTGCCTTGACCAACAAGAAATTTTAGATCTGATTCTCCTAGCCTACTTTGTACCTCTCTGTTTATCACTACACTTTCAGCATCATGAGTAGATCTTAATTCTTCCTGCCTTGGGCGTCTAGAATACTGTTCTCCCTGACTGAAATATTTTCTCCTTGTCATTTCTATCTTCCATCTCTGTATTACCATGTCATAATTAACTTATAAGAAAAAATATGCATACATACTTAAATGTTAATTTTTTTGCATGTGCATGTGGTACTGGGGGTTGAACCCTGATGTCTTCTATCTCTAAGCTATACCCCTAGCCCTATTTTATTTTATTTTTTTTATTTTGAAACAGGGTCTTGCTAAGTTACTTAGCAAGTTACTAGCCTTGAACCTGTGATCCTCCTGTCTCAGCCTCCCAAGTACTGAGCTTATAGGCATGCACCACCATGCTCCAATGTTAATTTTTTCAACAGAATATTCACGACTATGAATTCTTATAAGATTGTTTAATGTTTTTATGACATATATTACAGTTTAAAGTTAATTTTTAATTTTGTGCTAAAATTATTATCTTCTATCTTCAGTAAGTCTATAAGTACAGTGACTACATTTGGTTTTATAACTATAATGTCTACATCATCTAGCTTAGAATTTGCAGTAAAGAAAACACATATTTAATAATCAGTAGAACATATGCCAAGCCACCATGTACTGTAGCTGTGGTAAATACATCATTCTTAACATAAAGGAGTGTAATGTTATTTGTAAGTAAGACAGGGAAAAAACTTTGTGACCAATTCCCAGATAATGGGTGTACTTTTGTCTAGTGGTAAAGAAAACATACCCAAGAACCATTCAGCCTGTGTTTGGATCCAGGTTCTATGAGTAATCATGAATTTTACCTTGAAAAATTTACTAAATCTCTTGCTGTCTCAGTTTTAGAAATTAGCTATCTCATGGAGTTCTTTTGAGAATTTAAGTGATAATGAATATGAAAGTAATAACACTACTTGGCACATACTAGGAGTTCAATAAATGACAACTACAATTCTTGGCTGGCAATGCCACTTTCTTATATCTTACTCCTCTACTTCATCTTTCACTGATATTACTCAATTAGTGAGTGAAATACCCACTAAAACCACAAATGGTATAGGTGGGGGAGGGAACACACTCATTTTACCAAATCCTTAAATCACTATTGAAACTCATCTTTTTTGATTTTCCTCTTCTTGGACTTGTACCTCTCTTGTTTTGCACAATATCAATCTCCAGCGTTTCCATTATTCCTCTTGAATTTCATTCAGCCTCTTCTTCTCTATGTGCCTTTGCATGTTAATGCTCTAAGTTCCCATCTTCAGTTCTCTTCTTTTCATTCTATCCAGCCTTCCTAGGTATTCTTGTCTACTCCCACAGTTCTCTCTAGGACCTATTGTGCCCATTTTCTCACATCCTACATGTCTCGCGTAAAACATCTCCAGTGTGATAGGCTTGAAGACTTGGGGCTGATCATGAAAAAGACAGGATCACAAAAGGATAGTAATACACAACACATTTATTAGACAGTGCTTGGCCAGGGTTATATGAGTGGTGAAGTCCCTCCTGGAAGACCTTCCAGCCACCACCTCAAATGGAACTCCCAGGAAGCAGGGGAACTGGGGAGAGAGATGATGATGATGTAATTAGTTAAGGATGTGCACAAGGAAGGTAGTGAGTCTCTGATCCGGGAGCTCTGGAAGGTAGTAGTAGCTTGGGGTCTATATACCAGGACCCTCTTTGGCTCATCTATACAAGCTCCAGACCCATATTTTAAACTAATGACTGGACCTTTCCATTCTAAACATCACACAGATGTCAGTAACACATGTCCCAAACCCTGTTATTGTAGTTTATCTGGGTTTAATGAACCACCATTTTATAAATGCAATATTAGTTTAAAAACTGGGCAGTGTTTTAGATTAGTCTTCATATTCCATCATTTCTTCTTTGGTTTTGTCACTAGCAAATTATTTTCCCTCCTAACTTTTCTCAAATCTTTTCTCTCATTTCTAGCCACTATCACTGCATTTGGGTCATTCCTTCTTCTTTTGTCACTGCTAAGTGACTCCTGTTTTACTTGTTTGTAGTCACATTTCCATTCAATTCATTATTTGTATTTTTAAATTGAATTCTTCCTAAAAGCCAACTCATATCATTTCTCTGCTTAAAAAAATTTTTTTTCCTGTGGTACTGGGGGTTGGGCTCATGGACATTCTACATCCAAGTTATACCCCCAGCCCTTTTTAATTTTTTGTTTTGAAACAGGGTCTCACTAAATTGCTGAGAGTCTAGCTACTTGCTGAGTCTGTCCTTGAACCTGGGATCCTCCTGTCTCAGCCTCCCACGCACTGGGATTCCAGGCATGTGCCACCACTCCAGCTAAAAATTCTTGACTATTTTCTGCTTACTTTGAGGAGGGAGGAAAAAAAGAGCTAAGACAAATTCTTAGCACATAGTAAATTTTATATTCTATTACATGAGCCTAATAGTTTTATATTATCTCATGCTGTTTTGTGAATGAATCGACTCATTAAGTTCTTCCAATTTCACCAAATGTGACATAATTCCTTCATTTCATGCTCTTAGGCCTTCTCTATCTAACTCTGTGTTGCCCTTTGTAATTCAACACAGTTGCCACCAACCCTAAGAGTTCTTGATTAGCATCACTGTGCTAAGGAAGGCACTCTTTTCTAGACACACAGCACCTTTTCACATCTTTTGAAAGTGTTTTTTCTGTCAGTTCTTCCGAGTCTTCCAATTAGACTAGCCAAATGCAGGATTGATTGGGTGTTTCTTCTACCTTTGTACCCTGAGTGGCTGGCATTATGCTTCACTCCTGATATCTGTTCATTAGAAAACTATTTTAAAAACTAATAAACATTTGACCCTAAAATTGAAGTCATTAGCTTGGATATGGTTTTATAAATAATATGATCCCATTAGGTTTTCACATGATCTCATACACACAGATGCTACCAAATAGTGGTCCATCGTGAATCTCAAGTGATAATTCATCACATATTCAAAGTGACTTTTATTTGTTCAAATTAAAGTGAGCTTGTAATTTCTACCACATTTTTTCTGATGGTTCTTACTGGGGAATTACCAGACAATTCAATCTTCTTTTCTATAAAATCCTCTCATATATTGAAAGGTACTTGTGTCCCTCCTAAAACTTCATTTTTCAAAAACTATGCATCTCTGATTCTTTATGACACATTTTTAAAAGTCCTATTATTATTCTTGTCTCTGTGGTCTGCATATTCACTAGTTTGTAAAAGTGCTTAATTTGATACAAGCCAAATATGACTATGGCCATAATAAATGTATTTGAGAGCACTAACAAGTCGAGCAAGTGGAATATTAATTCTGAATTATGGGACAATTGGCAGTGGAAATTGTGCCATTGCATGAACCTCTCTTATCATATTAAGGAGACAAGTATTTGAGTGGATATCAAGCTTGACCTTTTGGTTACCTGCTCAAATTAGATTACTGTGGAATTATCTATAGAGATAATGGTGAGTAAATATTTTTCATACTATATTTTATATTATAATAAAATGTAATGGAATATAAATTACATTTTTCATATATATTTCACATTTTCAGCTGTTATGAATGCTAATGTTATGAAAATTTGTGTGCAACTTTTGGGGTGGACATGTTTTCTTTTCTCACCTTTTTTCTGTATATATTTTTTGTGGTACTGGGGATTGAATCCAGATGCGTTCTATCTCCAAGCCATACCCCCAACCTATTTTATTTTTTAGTTTGAAACAGGGTCTCACTAAGTTGCTGAGGCGGGCCTTGAATCTGTGTTTGTCCTGTCTCAGCCCCCCAAGTACTGGGATTCCAGGTACACACCACCACACCCAGAAATCCTTCTTTCTTGTATTATACTGATGACCAGTATTTTCATTCTTAAAATCCCTCCAAGCACATAGTATTATTCTCATTAATGCAGTTATTGAGGTTTTGATTTACCTTCATGTTTACCACTACCGCTCACTACTCCTTGCACTACGAAACTTTTGTGTGTGTGTGTGTGGTACTGGGGATTGAACCCAGGGGCATTCTACCTTTGAGCTATGTCCCCAGCCCTATTTTTTATTCTTTATTTTGAAACAGAGTCTCACTAAGTTGCAGAGGGGCTCACTAAGAAGCTGAGGCTGGCCGCGAACACAGATACTCCTGTCTCAGCCTCCGAAGTACTGGGATTACAAGCGTGCGCCACCACACCCGGCTCTACAAACCTTTTTAATGGGATTGTTTTCTTTCTGAAATCATTTTTGTGCCAAATGCTCTAAATTAAAGAAATTCTCTTTTTTTCATACTTACTCTTGAAAGACTCTATTGCTGGGCATAGAAACCTAAGCTCAGCTACTTATTTTGACATATTGAAGACATTAGTCACTGTCTTCTAACTTCTATCGTTGCTCTTGAGAATTCAGTCTATTTGCTATGTCTTTGTAGGTGACTTGATTTGTGGAGGTAGAATTTTCTTGCTACCTCTAAGATTTTCTCTTTGTGTTTGAAGTCTCACCTATAATTTCCTGGATATATGTTTCTTTTTATTTATTCTGCTTGGAAATCATTAAATGTTCTGTAAATTCTCAGATATCTCTTCAAATATTTCTGTGTGTCCCTATTTTCTCAGTCCTCCATGTTTCTTAGCTTCTTTGTCATATTTCCTCTCTGTCTGTGCTGCATGATGAATAATTTATTTTTCTTTACATTTTAATTGCTTCGGTTGGTCCTTGTCAGAGTAAGCTTCCCAAAGAAACAATTTCTGGTTTACTTGGTGAAGAATCTATAAGACCAAAGGAGATTGTAAGTTAATTTGATCATGATTCTGGCTGCACCAATAAAAAAAAAAAAAACCTTAAAATTGCTGGCTGCTTACCAAAACATAAATGTTTACTCTTTTTCTCATGTACAAATCCAAAGGTGTGTCACTCAGGGTTAGTAAGATGGCTTTGAATCTCAGGGACTCAAGCTCCCTCCAGGTCTTTGTTGAGCCACACATGATGTGTTTCCCTAGACATTATGGTACAAGGTGCCATCTGTGTTTTTAGGAGGTAGGCATGGTGGAGGCAAGATCACACATAGGTGCAAAGGGTTGATGTTAGCAAAGGAATTCTAGTGAGCTGCCACATAAATTTCCTCTTATATCCCATTGATCAACATGTCACATGAATATATTATATGATTCAGAAAGGTATTATTTGTTCACAATAATAAGCATGTCTTTATTTTAGTGTTCACAATGCCTCATAGCATACTGAGGAAATATTTGTAATTAAAACTAATAAATTAGTTTTAATAACTATATCCTGTTTTCAATATCGATAATATAGGGATCAGAAAAACTACGAAAATGAAACTAAACTTCAAAATTTTATTCTCAAAAGTAGGATGTTGTTAGAACAGTAACCTGGCCTTGGGACTCCCTCTGGTGTTTTCATGATCATTTCCCAGAATTTTCTAGAAATATTTTGGCAACCGTTTGTCAGTTTCACCTTGGCACATTTTAAATATCAGAGAGACATTTCCAGGAAGAAATCAATTGAACCTATCTAAACTGCTCTGTCTGTAGGCAGCTTTCCCTTGATTAAAAATTGGTTAGGAATAGCAAGTGACTGAGATTGCTTCCCTAAAGACTGTTGAACAGCAGGCTGCTATTTACTAGAAAAGTGGTGAGTTGTTAACTGAACAGGAATTAGCTTTACAGACCTGGCACTGAGGGTGTTTTAACACTCACTGAATTTAAGTCCAGGGCCATGAAGCCTTTTCTTACAAATGTCAGAAGTCCTGCCTTCTGTCAGGCTGTGTAAATTCTGCCACACAGTAGGTTGCTTTGTACCTCCTTTATACGTTACTACTAACAATGTTGCAAGAAATGGTTTAAATTCCCTGACTTATTTTTACTTGTTTTCCTCCATAACCCTGTTTAGAACACTCAAAACTCTTGTTCGGATTCATTTGTACATATTTCCTTCTGCTAGTATTTCAGTACGTGTGTGGATTGTTCTCTTAAAGTGAAAGTCCATATATATTGAATGCCCTATAAAAGTTTGAAGTAATTTAAATTAGAACAAGGTAAAAATCAGATGCAATTATTTGCGAAAAGATTGGAAGCACTGAAGGATTTTTCTGCCACAGAAACCTTAACTGCATTTAGGCTGTTGTTTTAAGTCAGAGGAAAACTGGTTTGGACTGGTTCCGCAGAATAGGAACACCTAATAGAGGAAACCAATTTGTTCCCCAAGGTACTTGGGCTTTGTAAGAGGATATTAAGCTTGGGATGACTTCTGGATAAATATCAGAGGGTTAGAACATCTCTCTCTCTCTCTCTCTCCCTCTCTCTCCTCTCTCCTCTCTCCTCTCTCTCTCCCTCTCTCCTCTCTCCTCTCTCCTCTCTCTCTCTCTCCTCTCTCCTCTCTCTCTTCTCTCTTTTCTCTTCTCTCTCTCTCTCTTTTTTTCTCTCTCTCCTTCATTATATATGCTACTTGCCACAAACTGACCTGGGTAAGTGAATTCCTGATGTCACTAGCTCCATAAGATGTTAACGGCTCTCTAGTTTTTTTGTGAGAGTCCCATCAGCATTATGAAATAGGAATGTAAGAACTACAGAACTACTATATGTAGAAAAATAACCTCCTAGGGTGTTATACAATTGGGTCTACAAAGAGGAGATCTGGTTCTTTCTAGATGCATCTTTTTAGATATTTATATAAGAGCGAATGACTACAGTCATTCTCCACCTCAGATAAGCAGTGATTTACCTACTTAATAAACATTTTCATAAGTTCATACTACATTCCAGGAACTGTGCAAAAGATACAGACATGAATATATGTAACTTAAGTTTGGACTATCATCACAGAAGCATATGGCCTATTATGATATCATACAGGAATTTTTAATCATTTATTTTAATAAATTAAGGCATCTCAAAGTTGGGTGGAAGATTAATAGGGTAAAAAATCAGGGCAGATATGTTAAAATGCAATGTTCTGCAACAAATTCTCACAAGAATATGGAGCAATAGAAATTCTTATTTATTGCTGGTGAGAATAGCCACTTTGGAACCGGGCGTGGTGGCGCATGCTTGTAATCCCAGTACTTGTGAGGCTGAGACCAGAGGATCTGGGTTTGCGGCCAGCCTCAGCTACTTAGTGTGGCCCTCCACAACCTAGTGAGACCCTGTTTCAAAATAAAGAATAAAAAACGGGACTGGGGGTGTAGCTCAGAGGTAGAATGCCCCTGAGTTCAATCCTCAGTTCTGCAAAATAAAAAAAGAATAGCCACTTTGCACTTTGGGAGATAGTTTGTCAGTTTCTTATAAAAGTAAACTTACTCTTAAACCATATGACCTACAAAGCATGCTTCTTGATATTTACCCCAAATAATTGAAAAATAATATCCAGACAAAAGCCTGCATATAGATGTTTACAGCAACTTTATTCATAATCATCAAAACTTGGAGAGAACTAAGATGTCATTCAGTAGGTGAATGAACAAATAAGTTGTGGGACAGCCAAACCAAATATTTTTCACTACTATTAAGAAATGAGTCACTAGCCATGAAAAGACATGTAAGATGTACATACTAGTAAGTGAAAGATGCTAATCTGTAAAGGCTATATGTTGTGTAATTCAATTCTATAACATTCTAGAAAAGGCACAACAATTGAAGATAATAAAAAGATCAATGGTTGCTGGGGTATGAAGTGAGAAGAGAGTTGAATAAGCAAAGCACAGATTTTTAGGGCAATGAAAATACTCTATATGATATAATGATGGATACATGTTATTACATATTTGTCAAAACCCAAGAATGTACTCACTAAGAGTGAACCCTAGTGTAAATTATGACTTTAGTTGATAAATATTTCTCAATGTAGATTCAGCAATTATAACAAATATAATACTTTATAAGGGAATGTTAATAATGATGAAGGCAATGCTTGTGTGGAGACAGAAGATATTTAAGAAATCCCTGTATCTTTCTATAAAATTTGCTATCAATCTAAAATTGCTCTAAAATAAATTAAAAAAAATAAAATATTCTCCATTCCTTTGTCATATATTTATGTTTATGCATAGTAATGAAGGGTAACATAACAAAATTTTATTTAGTGATTTTAGGATTCCTATGCTTTCACACAGTCCCTTTTATAACATAGTGTTATACAACCGACCAAAGCTGGGAAGTTGTGGGTTCAATCTGGCCAGGCCTAAGAAGAAGTTGGGAGATGAGAGGGGATAGGATGTGGCTTTATTTCTGCTGTGGCAGGTTGAAGTAGGAGGCTCAGGCCTCCGGTACCCAGAGGCGGCCGACTGGGTACGTGCGAGCTCCACATGGAGACTCCTGCATGGGATACCTGAATAAATCTGCACACTTCTGCACACCAGACTGTCTTAGTCTAGTTTGCATATTAAATCAGAACAAAAGTGGCGGCTAGCCAGGGCATGGGGTCACATAGACAATATGGAATCTTCAAGGACATGCTTAGCTGTTTTTCATACAACAGTGGCCTTCACCAGAAGGAGTTGAGGAAGCCAAACTTCACACACCATATTTTGAGTGACTCCACACTGTACCCCACTGGAGTTTCTCACCTCACAATCTACGTGATCCCCATCTTTGTGAGGGCCCCTGTGGGAGGTGAGAGAACATTGCAACCAAATGCTATAACAGCAATACAAACTACAATACACAAAATGGTGTTCACAAGCAATAACCATATGTGCCCATTTTATGGGCAGGGTCCAGGATTTTACCACCATCCACATTGTCCATTGCCCTGAATGCAAAAGGCCATGATGTGATCACTGGGCCATATCTTCCATAGGTGCTGTCTACAGCCTCCGTACCTGGGCCAACGTATCAGCCTCATCACTGCCTAGGGAGGCCAGAGGCATATGTTCAGTCCATAGGAGGTGCTCAGTGCAATGCTCAGTCACATGATACATGGTCAACATCTTTTGGTGGCCTAGTTCCCATAATTTCTGTCAAAGGGCTTTGCCCCACAGGGGTCAATGAACCACCATCCAATCATTAACCAGCCAAGCATTGACCTCCCACTGCCAATTGGCTCTCCACACTGCCAGGCCCTGATAAACCTGATAAACATCCCAACTCTCAGTACATATCAACAACGAGGAGGGTTCATTGCAAATGACCATCCCAAATCGCAGCCACCACGCAGGATACAAGTGAGAGATTTATCTGTGGATAAGACTATGGCAGACAGGGGTGGGAGGCCTGGCCAAGCTACTCCGCTGACTTTGCCTATGCCTGCAACTCTGCAGGCTCTATGTGCAAAAGAGAAGGGGAACTCATAATAGGCCAGAGTGAAAGGATGAAAGTTTCCCACACTACAGGGATGCCATCTGCTGCCCCTGCGAAAGGAACATGGACCACCATGGCCATTTGCCTGTCACCCAGGGGGATACCTGGAGGCCCTGTTCTAGGCCCTGTCCCCACATGGGGATTTTGACCTTCCACAGCCAAGTGCACATAGACATCTGTCCTTTGGAAAGGGCAGTGGGAGTGGGCAGCAAAATGTTGCTCTGCTGCTCAAAGCTTCCTGCATGGCTTCACTCATTCAAAGCCCACAAAATGGACCACAGTCATTTTGTCCATCCCACCAAACTGAGCATGGGCCCGGCGCATGCCTTACTTCAAAAGTCTATTGTAGCGCTCAATGATGCCTGCTGCCTGAGGGTGGTAAGGGGCATGGAATTGCCATTCAATGTCCAAGTCCCAGGCCCACTGCTGCACCATAGCACCAGTGAAACATGTGCCATGGTCACTTTCCAGCACAAGGAAAGGCCCATGAACCACACATATCTTTTCTAATACTGCTCAGGGTGCCACACCAGATGGGCTGCCAGCAAGCCCATCGCTGTTGGCATGGTGCAAGCATGCCTGCACCCCTCAGAGGCAGGCAGGGAGCCTATAGTATTCACTAGCCACTGAGTGACAGGTACTGTGCCTCACACCACTTGTCATCAGTGGCTGCCAAACATTGGGGACACAGTCTGGAACACACAGTACATTGCTCACACAGGAGAACCATGTCTGCCTGGGAACCCAACCTGGGAGACACAACTCCCAAGTACACAGCCTAGAACATATTTTCCAGAAATACATCCTAGGGAACCCATTTCTCTAGGGAAAGTCCATGGCTGAGCTCTTGGTAGCCACAGCTCTGGAGAACATCTTGACTCTTCCAGTGCCATGTGAGGTTCCTGAGATCTGAGACTCCTTCGTGCTCTCTCCAGCACCAAATGAGGTTCCTCAGATCAGAGACTTTGCTGACTCCAGCACGGCTGGCCTATCTGTTCCTCACTTCACAGCCTCTGGAAGTGAGCTGGACAGGGGCAGGGGCAGGGGCAGGGGCTGCCAGAACTACCTGGCCCATGAAAAAGGGATTTGCACACGCCTAGGAAACATTTGCCCCACCAGGGCCTTTTCCACCAGGCATGCCTGGCCTACACCTCCCTCCAAATATGGCCACCTGCTTGGCCTCTCAAGTTCTTGCAGCCCGGCCATGTGGGCCCCCCTGCTCACTGGTTAGCAGCTCCAGGGACCTCCCAGCATCTTCTTGGAAATTGGTCCCCACATATAACTTTCCCAGAATGTGTGGTCTTGAAGGGACAGTGCCTCCGCTGGCTGAGCTGGCTCCAGTAACTCCAGGCAGCCACGCAAACCAGCCAGTCTGGCCCATTTGCTGCTAGGCAGCACCCAGGGTCCCCATCATCCCCTGTGGGTGAGTCCCTCGGTTCTCCCCCTATGTGAATTGAGATAGGGGCTGAGGGCTGCTTCCTGCTCCAAGAGGTACTCCTACAATTTCTCCACTTGGATACTGGGCATTTGCCTCCCTTCTCAGCCTTCCTGAGGAGCTGGGATCTCTGCTCTGGCTTCAGCTGTTGCCAGAGAGTCAAAATCAGGGCATTAGGCTTCTGGTCATTTCTTTTGGGGCCCGCTTTTGTGTCCAGCAGATACTCCCAGTTCTGATCCCGGGAGACCTTAATTGACTTCCCCTTCCCCTTCCTGGGCCTTTTTGCCTTGTACTTTGTCACTGCCCAAATTCCCTTCTGCTGGCAGCAGACCTCTGCTTCTCCTAAGCAAGTAAGCATGACAGTTCAATCATTCAAGGCAAGGCCCTCATAGGGCACCAGGAGAGGAAATAGGGACCTGAACAGGGTGGGGAGAGTGTTCTGCAAAACTACCATGTCGACAGTGCCTAACTCCTTTCCTAACAGTGAGCTCTTCCTCATGTGGCCCTCTAGCATCTAAATTGTAAATGGCATTTCTCATGCCCAGTTCTCTTGGCACTGGATGAGCTCAGCATAACTCTGCCCCTTGCTTGCCAAGCCAGGCAGACCCCTGTATTCATCACACTATGCAGCTGCCATCATCAGGCAAGCAGGGGATGCTCTCCCTGTCCATGGCGATGGCTGCTCTGCAGCCTCTGTCTGAGGGGGTATTGTCACAAAGGTGAGCTTCTCTATCTCCCTGCCACTGAGGATTAGCCAATGACAAAAAATGAAGGGTCATATGTTTTCATTAATATGCACAACTTAGGGAGTAGTGGGAACACAAAAGGGACTCCAATGACAATGGAGTGCAAGGGAAGGGGTACAAGGGAAGGGGAAGGGTAAGAAAGTAGTGAATCCATGGAATTACTGTCATAAACAATGTGCATATATGAGATTATACCAACATCATTCTCA
>PVJS01022221.1:0-30741 GCA_004027185.1 Glis glis
GGCTTGTAATCCCAGTACTTTGGGAGGCGGAGACCGGAGGATTCGGGTTCACGGCCAGCCTCAGCTCTCTCTCTCTCTCTCTCTCTCTCTCTCGCCCTGTCTCTCTCTCTCTCTCTACCTAGTGAGGCCCTCCGCAACTTCGTGAGACCCGGTTTCAAAATAAAGTATACAAAATAGGGCCGGGGGCGTAGAGCGGAGGTAGAACGCCCCTGGGTTCAACCCCCGGTACCGCAAAAAAAAAGAAAAAAAAATTATAAAATAGTACTATAACTAACCACCACTTAAGTTATTTGAAATATAGATAGGATGAATACCTTTCTGCAAAAATAATCATGAAATGCCAAAATTATTGCAAGAAGAACTAAAAACTTGACTATACCAATAATCATATAGAAGATAAAATGACAAAAAAGTTTAAAAGATTTTACTGGAAAAAAACTCTAGGCTCATAAAATTTTATTGATGGTTACCACCATAGTTTCAAGGAACAAATAATTCCTTACAAATAATCCTGTAAAATAGATTGAAAAACTATCTAGACTACTTCTTAAGTCTAGTGTAATTAATGTTGATTACCAAACAAAATCAACTTGCTGCCATAATCATTGTTAACATTTAGATAGAACTTTCTATGTGCCAGATACTCTTCTAAATGCTTTCTATTTTCTAACACATTTATTCCCCATAACAAGTTGTAAATTAGGCGTCATTATGACCAATACTATTTGATAGGTGAGAGAAATGAAGCCAGAAAGGTGTAATACTTGCCTGGATCACACAGCTAGTAAGTGGCCGAATAGGAATTAAAATCCAGGATCTGGTTCCAAAAAATCTGCACTCTGAAGCACTATACCATAATTATCATAAAGAAAGAAATTAGAGACCTAGTTCATTCCTTAGAAGCTAAAATGCTGCTAATCATATCTAACAGTTTATAAAACAAACTACATCATGATTAGGCCAGATTTACCTCAAGAATGCAAAGATGGCTCAATATAAAAAAATATTACAAAGAAATACAACATATTAATAGCCCAAGTAAGAAAAACCCTACATGCAGCAACAAAAATAAATAAACAAATAAATAAATAAGGTTTATCATCTACTTATGACACAAAGTTCTTAGCAAACTAGGGGCAGAAGAGAATGTCATTAACATGGAAAATATTTTATCTGAAAACGTACCATAGTTTTTTTGTTGTAGTTTTTGTTGTTGTTTTAGGGAGAGCAGAAACAAGACATAAATGGCTGCTGCTGTTTACTATGATACTATAGGTTGGCCAGTGAGATAAGAAAAGAAGTAAGAGCTGTGGGGACTAGAAGGAAAGAAATTAGATAGTCAGCATTTGAAAATGCTGTGATCATCTACACAGAAAAAAAGAATGAACTCATCAAGCTATTAGAGTAATTATAAGAGTTCAACAAATTACTAAATACAAAGTGAATATATCAAAACTAAATAAAATTTTTCTTCCTTAGGGATTGCCAAATAAAAAAATATCAAATGTAAGATATCATTTGATATAACAAAAAAACTATACTTATCAAAGAATGAGGTAAAGTATACAATTCCTTTATGGGAATATTTTTAATTTTTGTTTTCAGGGGTATTAACTAAGATCTGGATACATGGAGAGAAACCCCATGATCTTGGATAGTAATCCTTTATAGCATAAAAGTACTAATTTCTCCTAAAATTTACCTAAAAATGGAAATCCAAACCTATTTTTAGTTATGTCTTTAGGGAGCTCAATTTATTCTAAAATTTACAGGGAAGAAAAAATGCCTAAGAGTAACTAAATCAGCTTTGAAAAAGTTCAATAAAGAGGGAAGACTTGTTTTACAGCTATTAAGGTCTACTACAAAGTCATTGCAATAAAATCAACACATAACAAGAACAAACAAACCATGGAAGAGATTAGAGGGCTCTGAAACAGATTTATGGACTTATAGTAACCTGATATATAATAAAAGTAACTCTACAAGTCAGTATAGAAAGTCCCGAATATGAATAAATGGTGTTTGCTACGGTGTGAATGTATGTGTCCCTCAAAAATTCATATGTTGGAACTTAAACCTCAAAGTGATGGTAATAAAAGTTTCAGCCTTTCAGGAGGTGGGGGGGCATCCATGTGCCCTTGGTGTGCTTTTTGACTTTCTGCCCTTTTGCCATGTGAAGGCACAGTGTTTGTCCCCTTAGGAGGGCATAGCATTATTCGAGGTACCACCTTGGAAGCAGGGACTGAACTCCCCAGCCTCCACAACTGTAAGCAATAAATTCACACTATTTATAAATGACCCAGTCTGTGGCATTTTGTTTTATCAGCAGGAACGGATTAAGATAGTATTAGAAATAACCAGCCTCATATATGAAGGGAAAATAAAAACCGGATCCTTGCTTTATTCCATACACAATAGTGATTTCAGATGGGATAAGCATGTAGAAGAGAAAGGTATAACTTAATACAAGATAATGCAGAATGCTTTTATAGTCAGGGGTGGGAAAGGACTTCTAAAACAAAACTCTGAAAGTTTAATTCATAAGGCAGAAAAAAATGTTTTATTACATCAAAATTATGGATACCCTTGACAATATTAACAGACAGATGACAGATGGGAAAAAATATTTTATTGTCTAAAAACAACCAGAAACTAATATCTAGAATTTATAGGTTGGCTGTGCAAGAAATTGCTAAAATCAATAATGAAAGAATGGGAAATCTAACCAGAAAATGAGACAAAGATATGAACTAGTGATAACATAAAAGAAAGTCCGACAGACAAAGGAGTACATAAAAATATGCTCAAACTTATTTGTATTTGTAGAAATGCAAATTGAAATAACAAGGAAGTGTTGTGGTTTGGGTCTGAAATGTCCCCCCAAAAGTTTATGTGTTAAAAGCATGGGCCCCAATGCAGCAAGGTTCAGAGGTAGGGCATGGCTAGAGGAGATGGGTCACTGGGAGCATGACCTTAAGGACTATACATTGTCCCCTCTCTTTCTCTCTCTCCTCTTTCTCTTTCCTTCCCTGCTTCCATGAGCTGAGCTGTTTTCTTCAGCCAAACCCTGTCACCATGATGTTTCTGCCTTGGGCATAGTAGACCATGGACTAAACCTCAGAAACCATCAGCCAAATAAACCTCTCCTCCTCTTAAGTTGGTCTTTTCAGGTATTTTGGTCATAGTGATGAAAAAGCTAATACAGGAGATGTTACTATATACACATCAGATTAGTAAAAATTGGAAAGCTGGCCAGTATCAAGTGTTAGAATACATATAGTAATACAGGACTTCGACAATGGAGCTGGAAATGTACACAAGTATAGCCACTCTGGTGTGCAATCTGATAGTACTTGGATTAAATGCACATGTATTCTTTGGCCCAGCAGTTTTACTCCTGGGTTTATATCTCATAAAAAACAGTCACACATCAATAAGGAACATGTTCAAGAATATTTCATTAAGTTGTTTGTAATAGCAATGAGTTGGAAGCAATTTAGCTGTCCATCACTGAAAGAACTGGTAAGTAAAATGTATAGGATGTGTATTATAAAATACTACACATTATTTAGAAGCAACAAAAGTATATAAACACAAAACAACATGAATAAGCTAGGCATGGTGGCGCATGCCTGTAATTCCAGTACTTGGCTGACACAGGAGGATCACAGGTTTGAGGCCAGCCTCAGCAACTTAGGAAGACCCTCAACAACTTAACAAGACCCTGCTTCAAGATAAGAAATAGAAAAGACTACAGGTGTAGTTCAAAGGTATAATGTCCCTGGGTTCAATCTTCCGTACAAAAAAATAAACCAAAAAAACATAGATAGATATAAAAACTCAGTAGTGAGTGAAAAGAGGGGACATCCCAAGGACCACTAGATAAGGTGATCTGAATTGAAGAGTACAATTAGTTAGCTCCACACTTTGCATCAGAAAGCCTAAGTAGTCAAGTTTAACATTTATATGTTTTGATATGTATGCAATTAAATAATATGTAGCCAATGAAAAGTAGATGGTTCTTATGTGCTGATGAATGATCTCCAAAAGATGCAAAATGAAAGATGCAAGATGTAAAATGAGGTACATAGCATGCTACTTGTGTTACACATATGTATCTCTGTATATACATACATATGTATTTAGAGAGAGAAAGAAAAGAAAAATGAGAAACTGGCATCGGGGTTGCCTCTGGAGGGGGAAATTGAGTTGCTAAGGGACAGAAGTAGGAAAGAGGTTTACCTTTCACTCTATGCCCATTTGTAACTTCTTGACTTTTGTTTTGTTAGTATATATTGCTTGATCGAAATAAATGAAATAATTACAAAAATAAAATTAATCTAAAATATGTTTAGATGCTGAAATAAAATGTTACAGCCATTTTCTCAGATAACTTTCCTTCCAGACTGAGGCAAGGGGTCAGTTACAGTCACCTTTTATCTTCTAAAACTGTTCTTGCCATATAACAGTTCTCAGCAAATGTTGAAATAGAGAAGAATGAGAAAGACGAGAGGAGGAAGGGAATAAAAGTGTGATGGGGTGAGATATGGATTGCTATTAGTTTCTTGATACTCTTTAATAATTTTCACATTTTCAAAATTAATCCTTTTTTTAAATAATAACTTTTAAAAACACTATGGAGCTAGGCGTGATGGCTCATGCTTATAATCCCAGTACTTGGGAGGCTGAGATAGGAGGATCGCAGGTTTGAGGACAGCCTCAGAAAGTAGTGAGACTCTCATCAACCTAGTAAGACCCTGTTTTAAAATAAGAAATAAAATTGGACTGGGGGTGTAGCTTGAAGGTAGAATGCCTCTGGGTTCGATCCCCAGTACCACAAAACAAACAAACACTACAGAGGAAGTCCTAAATGTGCAGGCAAGCTGATAGCTAGGGAGCAATTTTAACAGTCCAAATAAGAGATCATAAGAAGCCTAACTTGGATCTTGCCCAGGCAGGAGCCAGAGGCTCTGTCCAGATGTTCTCTCTAATGTTTGCTGCATGCTGCCCCACCCACCATCTTGAAGGAGTGGATATAGGGGGCCGACCAGGTGCCATGAGGATAGTAGTCTAGCTAAGTTGAGTGTCCACAGCTGCTTCTTCCTCTCTCTATTTTAGCCAAAGCTTGAGTTGTTTTGCTTACCTTCTAGAAGTAAGAAAAAGCAAACTGAAAATAGCTCAGGCTCACCAGATGCCCAGCACTGAGCACTCTAACGCTGGGCTCTCACATCTGGCTCTCTAGCGGCCCCCAGCCTGTTCTCAAAGGCTCCAGCCTTGAAACATCTATTTGACCTCCTTCTCCTCCAACTCTTCTTCTTTCCATTTCTTGACCCTCCGTCCCATCTTCACTTTCCCAGCTGCTCTCCAAGGCTTCACCTTTTTGAGAACCTTTTATGTGTTAAATATTGGACTCCGTGGTTGGGTTCCAGCGAATGTTGCTTAAAACACAAAAGGTTAAGCAGAAAGCAACTTTATTGATTAAACATCCATTTTCTTTCCTTTTGTTTTTGTAAGAGCCCTTGATGTTGCCTCTGATTGACAGCCCCACCTGCACACCTCTGGCCCCAGATTCCCCTTGGTAATGTCACTGAGAGCTACAGAGCACCTCATCCACTCCACACAAGCCACAGATCCTTCATGTACAGCTTTCAAAGCAAAGGATAAAAAAAAGAAAGAAAAGAAATGGAGTTTTTCTCTCTATCTTTCTTTCTCCATTCCTTAGACAATATTTCCAGAAGTCCCTGTTGAATGAAGAAAAGTAAAATGGAGAGGAAGAAAATGCGTTCAGCAATGACCCCTCCCTTTTATTTGCAATTCTTTAGCTACCCAGTAGACCTTTGAATATGCTTTCAAGAAGGATGACAACCTTGTTAAATTAACTTTTCCTTCTCACCTCTCACAAAGTGACCTAAAGATTCCTTACTGCAAGACTGACAGAATTACACCCATTAACAAGCTCAGCATGAGAGGCATGGTATGATGGTGGCTCTGCCCTGTTGTGACTCATGATAATGACTACATCGGCTAGCCCTGACTCTTCCCTGCTTCCCCTCTAAAAGTGTGATATTACAAATAATAGGACCTCACGTTGCCATTAGTGAAGAGGATACGCCTCCCAAGTATAGAAGCCAAATGTCCAGTCACTAATATGTAACCAACAATAAACAAGGTCAAACCACTAGAAAAAAATCATCTCCCTCTCCCCAGAGCTCCATTTACACCATGAAGTAAAACATACACATAAGATCAGGTCATCGGGATGATCACTAGAGCTAGCAGGACTGACCAGGGTATCCCATGGGCATGAGCACTGTTTTAGCAACTTCATCCTCTCTGTGGCTGCTTCTCTGGGTTTCACCCCCACCCTCACCTCTGCTGGTTCAGTTTGGACCTTTGCAGGAAGAAAATCCAACTTGGATCAGGTTCGGCATTAATGTCACTAGGATTTCAACTACGTGAAAGCTTTGGGACCAAGATACAAAGCACAAAGTTGGAATGCCCTCTCTCCTACACTTATCAAGACCCAAGCCTCTGATACAGACTAATTCTAAGGCCCAGGACCACACTAGACTCATAGTTTATTGGCTTTTAAGAACTATTACATTTTCCAGAATTTTGCAAGTCAATTGATAATCACAGATATTTATTAAAAATTAAATAATATAAACTTCTTATTAAATAAATTATCTTAAATAGAAAGGTAATGAATATTTAAAAACTTGTACTTTCTTAATTATTTTATTATACTTTACTATTATCTATGACCTTGTGGCTATTGACATCTATTGATTCTATACAGTGAAAATATTATGTGTAATAATATTTACGGTATAAATATTATGAGTGTGATATTATGCATCTCTTCTAGTTCTACACTTAATGATATCATGCTGGCAGCTTGAAATCAGCCATAAGTAGCTGAGCATGGGGGTGCACGCTTGTAATCCCAGTACTTGGGGGGCTGAGACAGGAGGGTCATAGGTTCATGGCCAGCCTCAGCTACTTAGTGAGGTCCTCCACAACTTAGTGAGACCCTCTTTCAAAATAAAGAATAAAAAAATTGGGCTGGTATGTAGCTCAGAGGTAGAATGCCTCTGGGTTCAATCCCCAATGCCAAGAAAGAAAGAGAGAGAGAGAGAGAGAAAGAAAGAGAGAGAGAGAAGGGAAGGAGGGAAGGAAGGAAGGAAGGAAGGATTTACACCACAGAAACTGGCAAATATTACAAATCAGGACTTGATTTATTATTTTGTTGATTGTCAAGACCAGGGCTCAGCAACCTATGGCTTAATGGTCAAATCCAACTCCTAGCTTATTTCTGTATGATTCATGAGCCAAAAGTGGTCTTTTACCTTTTAAAGGGTTGTAAAAGAAGAAATATGAGGGGAAAGGAAGAAGAAGGTGGAGTGAGAATAGATTCTCTTTTCTATAAAGGACCAGACTATTTTAGTCTTCATGGGTTCTGTCACAACTATATAACCCTACCACTATAGTGTAAAAGCAATCATTGGGTGTGGCTGTGGCTAGGCCTCAATATATTTTACTTACAAAAATAGGTGTTGAGTCAAATTTGACCCATAGGACATAGTTTGTCAATCCCCAGGATAGAGTTAAGAAGCATTCTGAGAGAATCACTTGGCTATATGGAATTGACAATAAACAGTCTATCCTATTTTACTGTGATTTGTAACTCTGTGCTCTAAACCCTTTAGATGAGTGAAACTTCTAATAAAAATCAGTGATAATGCTGACTGAGACAGTAGTATCTCTGAATATAAGTTTATTATTTCCCAAAAGTAAAAGTTAATCTAAAAATTTTAAAGGACATATATCTCTGAATATAGTTTCAAAGTGGTAACAATGATGAGTTAAACTGTAACCAAATTAAAAGGTCTGGCATTAATTAGCATTAGCATATGCAGATGCTTGCTCTTTATGGTGACGTCTTTGAGAGCCAAATCAACCATTGTTTCCACCAAGGGCTGGTCATGCAGGAGAAGCTGTGTTGAAGCACTTGCTGGATTAGTGGACCTGAGTAGTGAATGCAGAGTTGTAGTCCAAGCACATGCATATGCCTCTCACCCACAGGCCTTGCACTGGGGCCTTCTTTATCTCTAGAGACACAGGGAAGCCCCCAAATCTCAACTACCTGAATTTCCATCCTGGCTCCAGCAGGAGCCTGCTTGATGCAAAGTTGATGCACTTATGTGTTCACAGACATCTGAAGAAAATCAACATTTTCTTAAAATATACAGAAAAGAAAATTTTACAATCTCCCCTGGAAATTTCTTCTAGAGCAAAGGTTCTTAAATTTTGATGTGAATCAGAATCACCTGGGGAGCTTGTTAAAAGCATCTTTTGCAGGTCCACTCCCAGATGGTCTGATTTACTAGGTCTCCAACCAGAACTGAAACCCTTGGTTAAGAATCTTCTAGAGTTTCCCAATTCCTGTGGTGAATAAATTCTTCCATCATGCCTAACAAATTGATATGCTACAGACCCAGAGACTCTTTAATCTGCAATTCTGAAATCCAAAAGCTCTGAAATCTAAACATCTTTACATAACTCATCTGGCAGCCAAGCCTGTTGTGAACTTCACTCATTTGGGGGTAAAACCTGACCTGAACTCACTAGAAACTTTTTAAAGTCTTTGATTATCTAACTTTGTGTGTGTATTCATTTTGCTGTGGAAATATTAACTTGATGATTTCCATACCCTGTGGGAAGCATCCCAAAATATAAAATACATGCTCCATTGTACTTGCCCCAAATCATAAGCATTTGACTTAAAAAATGTATTTAGCTCCAATTCAGATACAGGACTGTGGACCTTACCAAAGATCCTTGCAAGTTTGGTTGTCCCTCAACAGCAGGGGGTTGATCCCGTGAGCATTTATTCTTTGAATCGCCTCAGTTTTCCCAAGGTGCTTGATCTTTGGAAGGCAAGAGGTAGAAATACAACAAATTGCAATGAGCACAGGTATTCCTGGCACCTGTCTTTGGAAGTCCTGTCATCTCTAGGACTGCTCTCCAACATTCTGGTACCCTAGTTCAGGTAAGAACAGCTCCTCGAGCTTTGTGATGCTCCATATAGTCATCTCATGAAAACAACCGAGAATGCCTCATATCCCTGCGTTCTTTGAAGGTTTCGGCTGGTGTTAATCTCCTACTATCCAGCCCCCTTTCAGCAAGCCCAGGGCAGACCTATTCAAGAACACCAGGAAGGTTAATGGATAATAGGGTTCTACTGCACAGACTGCTGTATAATCAAGCAAGTGGCACTCTCAGAAGAAATAAAACAGCCGGGCGTGGTGGCGCACGCTTGTAATCCCAGTACTTGGGAGGCTGAGACGGGAGGATCCGGGTTCGCAGCCAGCCTCAGCTACTTACGGAGGCCCTCCGCAACTTCATGAGATCCTGTTTCAAAATAAAGAATAAAGAATAGGTCCGGGGGTGTAGCTTGGAGGTAGAATGCCCCTGGGTTCAATCCCCAGTGCCAAAAAAACAAAAAGAAGAAGAAGAAGAAATAAAACAGAAAGGGTAGGGGAATTAAACCAGAAGGAGATGCCTGAACATCAAAAGGCGACTAAGTGCAAACTCATGAGCATGACCTTCTGAGCACTGCACGACTGTGCCTTGCTTCCACCTCCAATGTTCTGTCCCTATTCTCTCCTTTCACATCTTTACTCCTTCGCTGGAAAATTCTATTTTCTCTAATCCCTTTTGTCCATGTTGTTCTTCCTGCCTAGAATATTCTTCAACCTCTTGCTTCCCCTTCATATCGGTTCTTCTACACACTATCCCTAACCAATCAGAGTTGTTCCCCTTCCACTGCTCAGTACTTTCTCTGCCAGAGCCCAGATCCACTGCATTTCAGTTGCCTGGTAACTCACCTTCACATCCCACCAGCCTGTGGCCATCATCGAAGCGAGAAACCAAGCCTGTCTTTTGCTGTTGTGTTGTGTTCCTAGTGCAAGGCTTGGAGATGACTTGATGCCCAACAAAGTGTGTGCCAAACGAAGGAGTGAACAAATGAATAGAAAAGAGCAAGGAACAAAGCAGGAAGGTAGGGCAGCCTCCAGGGCTGCTCTGGGAACAGCTTGGCACATGGGCACCTTCTCTTGCTGAGTGGGCTGTGAGTGGTAAATGTACTGATGATAAGTGGACAAAGCTGAGCAAAGACCCAGATTCTTTCTCTCTTCCATCTCCTCTTCCCTGTTTTCCTTCAGAATCTTCAACAAAATTTTCAGTCCACACTTTGTTCACTCTTGTTCTCTCCCCAGATAGTAAGCTCCTGAGAAGTAGGGATCATATAGCTGTCTCCTTGTCCACTTCATACATCCAGTTGCCAAAGCATGCCTAAAGTAATTAGGCATAGAAATATTTGCTGAATGAATGATTAGTGAACAAATGGATCTACAGGGTTTAATTTCTCAGGTTCCAGAGAATCTGTTTTGAGATTTCATAGGCTCCCCCCAAACAGCTGGTGTTCCAAGCCCCCTCATGAGTAAGTAGGAAAGTATGAATTGGGAGGATGGAATGGTATCTTATCAATCTGTCCCACAGGAATCTATCCACCCATCCATCCCAGACAACTTGTTCTGAGAAATTACTGAACTTTACCAAACTCTTAAAAACTTCCACTCCTAAAATTCTACTATACTCTAGCTGATGTTCTGAAAAAAAATAATCCCTCTTCTCTTTGCCCTTCCCACCCCTACACTCATTTCATCTTTCATTCCATACGGTCCCAGGAGAGATCTCTCCAGAAAAAAGAATCAAATACAAGGGTTTTCATAAACTTTTCTGTAATCATAAAAAACTTCTTGGCAAAGAGTAGGAGAAAAAGGGAAGTGATCTTCTCTGAACCCAACTTAAAAGAAAATTAGATGTCCTTCCACCTGGAAAATCAAAGGGCTTCAAAATGTTTTTCCTCAGCAAGGATTTGTCTTGTGAAGTACGTAATTGGTGAACAGAGCATCAATGTGTTTATATCCTGATTTCTACAGGTTGTAATGAAGATGAGAAGTTGAGACATTTTCCCCTTAAAACAAAGAACTCTCATAATTCATATTGTACTCTAGATTCATAATTCCAGTTAAAAACAAATATGTGAACAACCAAAAGAAGATAGTTTTAAAGGCTTCTGCTTCAAAAGAATAATGAATTGCCCAGAGCTAATGCATACAACTCCAGAAATAAAGTGGGGTGAAAATAGGCCTTTTGTTATAATTTTCATAGAAGTGGGCCCCAATATATCATATAGCTTTATATTTGAAAAGGATGAGCGCAAAACTATTCTGAATACCCCAATTTTTGACTACCCTATAGTCAAAATATATGCTATAGTCTGTAGCATATACTTTGCCAATTTTTCTTCATCTACGAAATGGGGATTATGATATCCATATCACTTTCTATGATTTTCCATAAGAACTAAATAAGACCAAGTAGTAAGTACAAACAAAAATCATATTAAAATATGGGTGCTGGGCGGTCCTTGCAGTTCACATACTTGATTCAAATTGATCTCCTAGCAAAATGACAAGTGACTACAGAGCATTGACCTCATAAAAAGTAGAAACATCAGATGTTAAATCCACGTGTTAAAGACAAGAGTCCTCTTCACAATTTTCTCCAGCCCACCCTGCCAAAAAGAAACCATGTGTGCATGTTCATTGTTGGTGTGAACTGAAGACTAACTAGGACTAAAGAATCCTTCCCAACATGAGGAGTTCTTCTGGACGATCACCAAGAACTTATTATGTGGAGATGTTTCCAATGGCCTCACAGTCAGAATCTCAAACAAAAAGTCAGGAGAAGACAATGATACAGGAAGAATGAGGTAGAGAAGAAAAGGGGATGGTAAACAAAGTGAAATCTGGAAAAAATTCATGATTGTCCATTTTTGTGTGTATGAGTATACAGAAGGACATCTGAAGCACTTAGAATTATAATAACAAACCCATATTTTTTATATAGTAGATTCTTTAGGGAGTACAGAGATAAAAAATATGCACTCAAATTATAATACTGATTATTCAGACTGATACACTTTAAAAACATATATGTATATCTATTAATAAATATATGGCCAAAATAGCATGCTGGTGAAAATGATAAGCAATTATCTATTTTAAATAAATTTATTTCAAAAGCTCAAAGAATTCAAATACATGAGCAGGTTTAATTCCATTTGAGCATCTCCATCATCTTCAGCTGCTTAATCAACCAAAAGTATGTTTGGCACTGGAGGGCTTGTATTTAAACCCTAGCTACTCTCCTCATTATCTCTGTGACTTTTGGCAAGATGCCCAACCTCTGTGGTCTTGAATTTCTACCATTGTAATATAGGGGTAGTGATAACACATACCTCATAATGTTATTATGAATAGCAAATGAAGCAATAGAATAGGTTCAAAATGCCAGAGAGTAACACACATTTCACATTCCACAGCAAAATGGGAGAATTAAGAACAATATACAGATTCTTGATAAAGCTATGTATTCAACTAAAGTCTGAATGTTATGCCTTTCCTATTTTTTTGGTGTTAAAATCCTCTTTCTGTTATTAAAGAGCTGGCAAAGGTCCATATCTCTCTCTCTCTCTCTCTGGATGGTTTCAGTAAATGGCTATTGTTTGGGTTTTGTTCTGTCTTGCTCTTTCCCTCCACTGGCAAAATAAACAGTTGTAATTCAGTGTTTTTTCTGCAAATTGTTTCTGAACTGTTACTGATCTTTGAAAGCCCAAAGTCATAGTATCACTGTAATAATACATGGATGGCAGAGGTCCCTACATGGACCTCAGCTCTACTTGCCAAAAGAGTCAGCTGTGCTTGAAGACAAGGCAGGACCACCATAAGGCAGCTTATTTGCTTAAGGGACTAAGGAAACTCAGAGGGGAAAACTTATTAAAAGATAAAAAATAATCCATCAAGCACACCAGTTAATGACCACTGGTTGGAGTCAGGTTGATTCCAAGGTCAGTATGTTATCTGTTGCTGGAGTTTCTTTTTTTCTTGATAAGACCTCTCTAGGATTTTCAAGGGGGTCAGAGTAAAGCTAAAAATAATGTCTCCTGAAACTCCAAACAACACTGGAGTTGGGAGGGAAGCAGTACTGCTTTCCAGTTTGAGGAAAAGAATTTAATAGGGTGAGGGCTTCTCCCCACCTGAGTAACCTCACCATGGAGGTGCTTAGAAAGCCACAGTGGTGAGCAGCAGCACCAATGGCTTTGGGAACACACTGAGACCACACCCTCCATATAAGCTTTGATGGCAGGTACCGGTAGCCATCACAACAGGGAGGCAACCTTCACAATGTTTCCATTCAGGCAGCGAACCTCACCAAATTAAACCAAATCTAGAGAGAAGGAAAACGGTCAACACTAAGTAGTCTTTAAGAGGATGTGTTTGTGAGCACTTAGGAAAGAGTCCTCAGGAAATTCTGGAAGTTCAAGGGGACCAAGAAAGCCAGTGGTAGCAATGAGGTATAATACAGAAGAGAGAAGTAAGGTCAGGACCTGAGAAGTACCTATTTGTTACTGCTGAATGCACTGGGTGAAGCCCATGTTTATTTCAATATTTCCAACTCTGTGACCTTGGCCAAGTTCCGTAACTTTTCAGAGATACAATTTTCTCACCTGGAAAAGAGATATGGATGGATATCTCATAGCCAGGTCATAGAATAAGTTTAAGAATTAAGCAGAGCTGGGCGTGGTGGCGCATGCTTGTAATCCCAGTACTTGGGAGTCTGAGACAGGAGGATTGCAGGTTCGCGGCCAGCCTCAGCTACTTAGTGAGGTCCTCTGCAACTTAGTGAGACTCTGTTTCAAAATAAAGAATTAAAAATAGGGCTGGGGGTGTAGCTCGGAGGTAGAATGCCTCTGCATTCAATCCTCAGTACCACACAAAAAAAAGGATTAAGCAGGATAAATATTCATGTGCATTATTTAATGATGGAGATGCATTCTCAGAAATAGTGTCAGTAAGTGATTTTGTTGCCCTATAATCATAGAATGTATTTACACAAACCTAGATGGTATAGCCTAAAATCAGATTCTATTCTTTCCTTCTTCCTTCCTTCCTTCCTTCCTTCCTTCCTTTCTTCCTTCCTTCTTTCCTTCCTCTTTCTTTCTTTTCTGTTATTGTTGCCTTTCTACAAAAATATTGTTTGAAGAGAATTCACCATCATAGCAATCATTTCCCCCCCAAAAAAAATGACAACACCTAGACTATATAACATAGAGATCATTGTATATGCAGTCCACTGTTGATCAAAACATCGTTATGCAGTACATAACTATGTCAGCTTTAATATCTAACAGAGGACTATTATGCAACTTTCAGAACTGGGATCCCCGTAGGGTTTAACCTGTAGTACATTCACTTCAGATCTCACAGTTAAGAGTATGTCTTCAAGGAGAAAGAATGAAGAAGGAATGAGCTAACTGGATTATAAAGTGGGAGGGGAAGAAAAACCCACCCAGTTATACCCAGAGGACCCATAAGCCATCAATTGTAGGGTGGACTGTGAAGGAAGGGAAGAAATATGCCATGTATATTCAGGTTATATAAAAACTCTATTAGGGAGAGATTATTACTCCTGTTTTTTACATAAGGCAAATGAGACTCAGAGAGGTTAAATGGCATACCAAGGTCACATAAAAAAAGAAGACAAGCCTCACATTTGTAACCCAGATACTTCCCAGAGCAATTTAGCTAGCTAGCTTTCTTTCTTTCCTTCTTTCTTTCTTTTCTGTTGTTGTCACCTTTCTACAAAAACAACATTGTTTACAGAGAATCCACAACCATAGCGATCATTTCCCAAATGAAATGACAAGTAAGTCATCAAGCACCTTGGCCGGGGCCCCACAATCCACACTGTTTCCAGCCCACTCTGAGTCTTTCTGCACACCCAGTAGCTGGCTTTGGTTCCCACAGCTATGCTTATACTTGAACACTTTCTAAAAATGTTCTTTGGGGTGGTAAAACACTGTATTTGTTTGCATGGGTGTATCCTGAAAGCAGTAAAGCAAGCATACTCAGATGAAAAATAAACTCCCCTGCATAAATGCAACACTTGTAGCCTGCCTGGAAACCAATTTACATTCAAGGCATGTAAGTTGGGTAAGCCTGGAGCCAGCAGCAAGCAAGGCTGGCAACTCTGTGGAAGGGAAGCCACAGTCCTGAGGCCTCCTGCTCTGGAATGCCCTAGTGCCAGTGGGATGGAGCAGGGCTGTGTACCTGGTGGAAGGCACTGCGCCCTTATTCAGCTCCTTGTGAAATGGGGTGTGCAGGGAATCACATGTGGTAGTAATAGGAAAGATGCAATTCCCCCTGGTGGCTTTTCAAGCATCACTATTTGGATAATTTGGGGACTTTTTTTTTTTCAACTTTAAGAGTTCTCCCAGGACTGGGCTGATTATAAGATGAGGATATGTCCTGGACTCTGCCAACAAAAAAAACTTGGCTGAATTAGATGCTGTATTTTTTTAATGTGTATACTTTTGTTAGGGACAGCTCTGCTTCCTCCCAATCACCCCTCCCTTTTTAGAGAACAAACTCAGACTCTGCCTTGAAAGAGTTTAAATCTTTCCTTCCCAGGATGAAGGACTTCCAATGCTCTTCCCAAATAAGATCCCCAGGGCTCATTGTCAAGGTGCCAAGCCAAATGTGGAAGATACTCTCACTTCTTACAACCTAAAATGCCCTGAATTGATGGGGTAACCTTCTCCCCAGGAGTTAAGACCCTACACAACTGACACTTTTTTGAAGTTCATTAAATTGTGTGTAACTGCTATGGCCCCTGAGTTCAAGCTCAAGGGCACATAGTAACCAAAAGAAACCTACAACTATTTTTACCAAAGCCAAAAATATCCAAAGAAGAAGAAAACCTAAAATGTGTCTTAAATGAAGCCTTCACAAAACAGACTTTGGAAGTATGGAGGAAAGAGGATGGAAGAGCAGAAAAGAGGCTTAGGTTTGAGTGCCTGTGTGAGCTCAGGCATGTTAGCACTCACCAACTCTCTGGGCCACATCTGTAAAACAGGATTAGAAAGACTTCCATCCTGGGGTTAATGCAAAAATGAAATAACCCTTGTGAAAGCTCCTGGCTGGGTTCCAGGCACTAAGTAATGCTCCGTTATTGCTGGGTTCATTCCATCCTTCTTTATCTGTCTACAGGATTGATGTGACGATCCAATGAGATCACTGTGGATGGACTGGAATACCATTTATATGTGGGATTGTTGTAAAAAAGAAAAAAGAAAATGTAAGAAAGGAAGGCCTTTATAGAGCAAGGGCCCAGATCTCAAAGGCATTCCCTTGTTCATTGCAGCATTGTTCACAATAGCCAAGACATGGAAACAGCCTAAGTATCCATGGAGGGATGAATGGATACAGGAAATGTGGTACAGACAGACAATGGAATATTATTCAGCCTTAAGAAAAGAAATCCTGCCATTTGAGACAACATGGATGAACCTGGAGGACATTATGCTAAGTGAAATAAGCCAGACACATTTGTAGAACAAATACTGCTTTATACTGATTATAGGACACTAAGAGAGTCAAAAATACATAGAGAGAGAGAGAGAGAGAGGAGGTAGCCATACAGGGGCCAAATCATGGAAGGTCTGGGCCATTGCAAGGAGGTTAGCCTTCACTTGGTAAGGAC
This sequence comes from Glis glis, assembly GCA_004027185.1. Classification (NCBI taxonomy): domain Eukaryota; kingdom Metazoa; phylum Chordata; class Mammalia; order Rodentia; family Gliridae; genus Glis; species Glis glis. Next base: position 16,675 of record PVJS01022221.1, read on the forward strand.
TGCGAAGCCACTGCAGGATGAGCAGAGGAAATTATCTGCCTTAGACTTCAACAGGATCACGTTGGTTTCTAGATTTAGGAGGACAAAGGCAGAAGCAAGGAGGTAAGTGGGGAGTCTATTGCCATTTACTAGTGATAGGAAACCTATCAGTTGCAGGAAGGAATGGTTTATTGATCCAACATTATAGCAGTGCCTGTGGAAGAAAAAATTATGGCCATGGTATAATCTTCAAAATTTATTTCACCACCTGAAAGTCTGCCATCATTCAAAAACTGGCAGGGGAAAAGGAGGGTGGTCTGTGCGAGTGTCCATCATTTAACTTCTAGGTGAGTGTTTGCCCCCGAGGTATCACATATTTGTTATCTATATGTGCGTAATCTAGTTAATCTACCAGATCTTTTGAAATAGGTGCACCTTTGTAATGGTGGAAATTTACCCTCAAGTTCTTGCTGTCAAGCTCCGTATAATGTTTTTCAAACATCAAAGTACTGCAACTAAAAAGAGAACAAAAAACAAAACCACTTCAATGATGTGGCAATCTGATCTGTTTTTCAATTGACTACGTTCTCAAATGTAAAAACAGGGAACAGAGAAACTGAATCCATCACCAGTAGAAATAAAACGTGGGCAGCCTGCACGGCAGGAGGGATGTGGGGTGAAAGGAATCCTACTTTAGAGAAATTAGGTCTGAGAGATAGAATGACTTTTTCCAGGCTGAAAGACCTCAGGGACAATCAAAATCCAGATGTATTAAGAAACTAGATGTATAAATTGTATGAGTTAGAAAGAACTTGGGAGCAGAGGATAGACACTTTCAGAAAATCATGCAGGCAGGAAGTACACAGGAAAGAGAAAGATTCAATATAATGAGGATTTCTCTATATGGAAGACAGAGCTTCGCCACTCAGGAGCATGGGGCTGCTTTGAGGGCATTCCAGTCTGAGCCTGTTGGTAGGGCTGGAGAATCTAGGAGGAAAGAAAGAGCTTGCTTCTTCCAAGAGTGGAAGAGACTTCTGGGGAGCTGTCTTTTGGGCTCACAGTTAAAAGTTTGGTATTTTTGCCAAATCGAACTGAACATTTCAACTCCCTGTTCATAGCTAGAATCTCTTTATCTGATCACAAAACCAGTTTTAGACTACCAGTGACCAGCAAAGCAGGCACAGTGGTTTGCTTTCTGAGGAGAAAGGCTACCAATAAGAAGTAATGCATAAGCCGGGCGTGGTGGCGCACGCTTGTAATCCCAGTACTTTGGGAGGCGGAGACCAGAGGATCCGGGTTCATGGCCAGACTCAGCTCTCTCTCTCTCTCTCTCTCTCTCTCTCTCCCTCCCTGTCTATCTCTCTCTCTACTTAGTGATGCCCTCCGCAACTTCCTGAGACCCGGTTTCAAAATAAAGTATAAAAAATAGGGCCGGGGGCGTAGCGCGGAGGTAGATCGCCCCTGTGTTCAATCCCTGGTACCTCAAAAAAAAAATAATAATGCATAATCCCTAGGAGCCTCAGGCATCTTTGATGGGGATGGAGGTAAAGGTGATGGTGGAAAATTACCAACAATAAGCAAGGATAAGTTCATGGAGATGAAAAAAAAAAGGAAAGGAAAGCAGATACTTTACACTCTACAGTTTGACCTCTATGGTTTGGAAACCTAGATCTGCCACTCATTCACTTTTTAACTTTGGATATATTACTAAACTTCTCTGAATCTGTTTCCTTAATTATACAATGGTAAGAGCCTATAGGATGGCAGTAATTATAATTATAAAGCTTATAGCATATAGATAGTGCTCAATAAATCTTCTCCTTCTTTTACCTTATTACATACAGATGTAGGGATTTGAGCATAATAGAGTCAAAGATTAAAATTAGAAATGACTATATAATTTGGCTAATCACCCTAGCTGATTTTATCAGCAATAATTTCACCTTGGGCCCCTTATTCACCTTTAAATGAACCACAAAATTTTCTACAGTTCATTCATTCATTCAATAAACATTTTTTGAATTTGCACTATAGGCCATGTGTCAAATGAGATGCTATAGAAGATGAAAAGAGCAATGTTATTGTTTCTGTCTTTTGCAAGCCCACAGCCTACTGGGATATAAACAAAATAATCACATTTTGATAATCATTATCATGGAAGAGTATACTATGAGAATTCAGAAGAAGAAATAACTCTACCTGAGGAAAAATGCTAGCCAACATTTATTAAGCACTTACCATGCACCAAATAATACTTAAAATACATCATATATGCTAAATATTAAGATGTATAGCATCATTATGAAATAAGGACTATGATTTATTTTTATTTTATTAGGAAGCTGAGTCATGAGGAGGTCAAGTCACTTGACAAGTGGAGAAGGCCATGGCAGTTGGCAGTTGGAGCATGTCGTCCTGCAGCTGAGTCTACCCTGGCTGAAGACAGGAGCCAGGAAGTTGGTTTTATCCACCTCATCTGTCTGGTTTCTCTGGAGCAATTCTGTTGTTGAATGATCTGAGGTGTCTCTGCCCCCCTCTCTGGAGCAACTCTGGTGGCTCCAGGGGCCAGCACACAGCAGCAACAGGTGGGGATGATGTGGGTAACAATCCTCCTGGTGACCCACCTCCAGCCCTTCCTGTCATCCCGGGCCTTGGAGGCAGGCTCACAATGGGATTGCAGGTGCTGGCCTGGGGGGCCTCAGGGCCATGCTGGGGGGCTGTGCTGGGAGTGGGGGGGTCCTCTTTGGCAGGCAGCTCAGGGGAATGGCAGGCAGGCTGTCTCTTCTGCCCTTCTACCTCCACTGTGTGTCCTCCTTAGAGGACAGGAACCGGAAGGCATGAAGGTCAGGCTGGCTGGCTCTCCTCTTGGGCGGCAGAGGGAAGGCGGAAGGATCTGCTGGGGATGGAGGCAGCACGACGCACATAACCTCAGAGCCCAGCCTAGAAGGTACACCCTGTACCGTGGCTCACACAGTGTTGGATCAGCAGGTATGTAGCCATTGTGTTGTCAAAGGTCCTGTCCGACACTGACAGCCAGGTCTGGTTTGGGTCATAACCCAGGCAATGCACGACTCTCCAGATTACAGGGTTGGGGCGTTTAGGGAGCAGCTCCCTAGGAGAGGTGAATGTTCCTCACCTGGTCTCAGCCACGAGTGCTCCAGGATTTCGTCAGTGGTGGCCCTCACTTCCTGGTTAACAGTCAATAAGCGGCTGATGATGAATCGTGGCTGCATGGTGATGTGAGGGGGTACCAAGTACCTTCCCTGCAGTACCTTCTCCTGCAGCTGCTCCTAGGTGGTGCCAGTAAACAGGACGCAGCCTACGAGCATAAAGTAGAGGACGACCCCCAGGCTCCAGAGGTCTACCTCAGGGCCATATCCTTGCCCCTGAGGTAGACCTCTGGGACATAGTAGGCGGGAGTACCACAGATAGCGGTCAGCTTGTGCCTGGCCTTGAAGCGGCAGCTCATCCCAGAGTCAAGGACTTTGACGTTCCCTTCCAAGCCCAGGAGGGTGTTATGTGACTTCAGGTCCCTGTGTAGGATGCCTCTTTTGGGGAAGTAACACACTGCCCTCATAACCTGCCGGAACACCCTCCAAGCCTCCTCCTCCTCTAAGCTACTGGCCTCCCTGATGTGGTCCAGCAGCAGCTCTCCCACCCCACTCTCACGTGCTCCATGACCAGGTAGGTGAAGTTGGCCATGTCTATGACCTCGAACAGCTGGATGACGTTCAGGTGCTCCACTGCCCTCATGATAGCAATTTCAGATAAAACCATGGGGTTGTTCCTAAACGAAGGCAAGACCTTCACAACTACCTCGGTCCTGGTGAGGATATGGCAGGCCGTTTGACCCAGGCAAAACCGCCCCTGCCGATCTCCCTCAGGACCACATAATTGTCCATGAGGACATCCTCACAGGGAGAGCTTGGAGCGAGGCCTGGCCAGGCCCCTCTACACTCTCTCCTAGCACTGTCCATCAAAGGCTGCAATAGCAACTAACAATGCTAGCTAAAAAAAACAAAACAACAACAAACCAACAAACAAAAATACAGCAAAATAACACACCCAAACAAACGCACACAAAAAAAACAACAAAGTCAAAAGCCCAAACCAACAAATCAGATCCAAAGTCACCAGCCCACCAAAAGCGCTAACTATCTTGGAGTCCGACAGGTCTCCACCAAGAGCTCCCTGTACTAATGGACAAGCGCCAGCAGTGGCAAGGGCCTTGTATAGCTGACCCCGGAGACTCCCTCACAATGGCTCCTTGTGAGGTCACATGGCCGGGTCACGCCTGGCTGTGGCCCACTGTGGCTATCTCACTTTTGGGCCTCCAGGGTCTTTTCCATTTTAATAAGAAGAATAATATGGACTCTAGAAGCTTTTTTACTTTGGTGGGTTATGGAGGCTGGTGTTTACTTATCTAGAAATTAAAATTTGTAGGATGCTTCAATGCTTTTTTCATTTTGAATCAAAAAATCTAATAATTTTTTACTTTTATTTTTAAGGCATATAAACATTTTTATTTTTGTATCTATTTATTTATAATATACTTTTATTGGTACATTATAGTCTCACATCATACTGTAAATCATGTTGATGGTGACATACATGCACACAGCACTTGGTGGGCTTTCTCCCAGCTCCCTTCCCATTCCCCCTTCCCCATACAGGGTACTGAGATTGACACTGGTATTCTAACATATGTACACATAGCCAATGGTAGTAATTCCTTCAATGATCCTCCCTCTCCCCTCCCCTTCCCCTAGACCACCTCCCTGGCTCCACTGAGGTTTCTCCTCCATTATCTGGAGTCCCTCTGGTATCCCAATTACTCCCTAGCTTCCGAATATTAGAGAAAACATATGACCCTTCACTTTCTGTGACTAGCTAATCTCACTTAACATAATGTTCTCCAGGTCCTTCCATTTTCCTGCAAAAGACATTATTTTGTTCTTCTTTATTGCTGAGTAGAATTCCATTGTGTGGATATCCCATAATTTTGTAATCCATTCATCTGTTGACAGACACCTAGGTTGGTTCCATAATTTGGCTATTGTGAATTGTGCTGTTATGAACATGGATATGCATATAGTACTATACTTCTCTGATTTCAGTACCTTTGGAAAGATACCCAGGAGTGATATAGGTGGATCATATGGTGGATCCATTCACAGTTTTCTGAGGAATCTCCACACTGATCTCCATAGCAGCTGCACTAATTTGAAATCCCACCAACAGTATGGAAGTGTTCCAATTTCCCCACATCCTCGCCAGCACTTATTGTTTTTTGACTTCTTGGTGACTGCCATTCTGATTGGGGTTAGATGGAATCTCAGTGTAGTTTTGATTTGCATCTCCCTGATTGCTAATGATGCTGAACATTTTTTCGTGTATTTATTGGCTATTTGTATCCCTTCTTTTGTGAAGTGTCCATTTAGTTCAATTGCCCATTTCTTGATTGGGTTATTTGTTTTTTTTTTAGTGAAAAGTCATTTAAGTTCTTTATATATTCTAGATATTAGTCCTCTATCAGAGGGATAACTGGCAGAGATTTTCTCTCATTCTGTAGGCTTTCTCTTTAGACTCTTCATGGTTTCCTTTGATGAGCAGAAACTTTTCAGTTTAATGCCATCCCATTTGTTAATTCTTGTTTTAATTTTCTGAGCTATGGGGGTCTTGTTGAGGAAGTTTCTACCTGTACCTATATGTTGGAGTGTTGGATCTATGCCCTCCTCTAGTAGCTTCAAAGTCTCTGGTCTAATTTCCAGGTCTTTGCTCCATCTCAGGTTGACTCCTCTGCAGGGCGAGAGGTAAGGATTTAGTTCTATTTTCCTACAACTGGATAACTAGTTTTCCCAACAAATGAAAAACAAATGGTTTTTCAACCATTTGTTGAAAAAGCTGCCTTTTCTCCAACATATGTGTTTGGAATCTTTGTCGAAAATGAATTGACTTAAGTGTGGATTTTTTTCTGTATCTTCTACTCTGTTCCATTGGTCTATGTGTCTGTTTTTGTGCCAATACCATGCTGTTTTTATTACTATAACTCTGTAGTATAATTTGAAGTCAGGAATTGTGAAGCCTCCAGCATGGTTCTTATTACTGAGAATTGCTTTGGCTATTTGGGTCTTTTGTTTCTCCATATGAAATTTAGGACTGATTTTTCTAGGTCTGTGAAGAATTACATTGGTACTCTGATAGGGATTGCAGTGACTCTGTAGATCACTTTTGGTAGAATGGCCATTTTGATAACATTTATTCTGCCTATCCAAGAGCAGGGGAGATCTTTCCATCTTCTAAGATCTTCTTCAATTTCTTTCTTTAGTGTTTTATAATTTTCATTGTAGAGGTCTTTTACCTCCTTGGTTATGTTTATTCCTAGGTATTTTATTAGTTTTGAAGTAATTGTGAATGGAATTGTTTTCTGGATTTCTTTTTTAGTGGATTCATGGTTGGCATATAGAAAAACTACTGATTTTTTTTTAAGTTGATTTTGTATCCCACTACGTTGCTGAATTTGTTAATCAGCTCTAGTAGCCTTTTGGTTGAGTTTTTTTTGTGTGTGTGTGTGTGTCTTCTAAATATAGGATTATGTCATCTGCAAATAGAGATAATTTTAGTTCTTCTCCCATTTGAATTCCTCTGATATCCTTCTCTTGTCTTTTTCTGGCAAGAGTCTCAAGGACTATATTGAAAAGGAGTGGTAATAGTGGGCTTCCTTGTTTTGTTCCTGATTTTAAAAGGAATTCCTGCAGTTTTTCCCCATTTAATATGATATTGGTTTGGGGTTTATTGTATATTGCCTTAATGATGTTGAGGTAAGTTCCTTCTATTCCGATTTTCTGCAGTGTTTTTAACATGAATGGGTGCTGGATTTCGTCAAGTGCTTTTAATAAACAAGCTGTTTTAAAATGCTAACTGTGTGGGGTTTGGTGGCACACGTCTGTAATTCCAGTACTTGGGAGTTTGAAACAGGAGGATAGCAGGTTTGAGGCCAGTCTCCGCAATTTAGTGAGGACATCAGTAACTTGGTGAGGCCCTGTTTCAAAACAAAAAATAAAATAGAGCTAGGGGGGTAACTCAGAGGTAAAATGTCACTGGGTTGAATCCCCATTACCAAATAAATTTAAAAAAATAAAACGCTTAGTGTTTAATGTTACTTGCATGATGACTCAACACTGGATATTTAAAAGTGACTCCCAGTGTTTGGCCATGTGGCTAAGAAAGCTATATTTTTTGCCATATCAGAAGAGGTTACCCTATAATTTATTCATTATCTCAATGGGAAACATTACTTAATTTTCCATGCATTTTATGGGGGGGAGAAAAGTAACAAGGAAATATGGGAGATGTTTGGTTTAACGAACTTTGAGAACCCTAAATTCTAGGAGATTCCTGAAAAGGAAATTCCAAGGGAGCAAGCATTAACTCCCAAATGCTTGTACCAATTTTTGCCTTTTGGTAAACCAACAAGAATACAACAAAAATACAATGTGAGGCAAAGTGTTCAGTACTATTGAATAAATAGTTGAATAAACACCCAGGATGGCCCAACATCACTCTTTGCTCATGAGACATCAAGGTGAGAACATCTATTCTAGGAACAATCATGAAGAGTATAGATCGCTTACTATAATAGCTTGCTTCAAAAGGATGATGGGGAATCAATAATCAACACTGAGAGAAGGGTCTATGCTTCAGAGTGGATACAACTTGAGTTTGTCACATATGCTAAGAAGGACACTATGGGAGGAAAACTTGAAGATGTGTGACAAAATGAAGGTGAGATATCAAACAATACCATAAAGACACAAGAGTGGCTCAAAATTGCAGATTGGAAATGTTAGCTAAGAATGGAAGAAGGAGATAGCTTCCCCTGTTATGGGGCGGGGGGGTTAAAAAAAGAGCTGAATATTGGGCTGCTAAATTGCTTCATCTGCTCACTAAAAATGAGGGTAAAGTTCACTGTTTTGGATTAGAATGCTGACACTCATCCTTGTTTCTGTCCCTCCCGTCACTCCTCACATGCACCCAGCACTTGGTCCTTTTATCCTATCTCCAGAGTATCTCCACAACAGAGTCACATGTCTTTATCCCCAATACCACCATCACAGTGCAGCCCACAGTTTTCTCTCGACCTAACCCCTTGCAAAAGCATCCCGACTGTTCTCCCCATGTTCTCTATGAACCCCCAACCCATTCTCCACACATCTGCCACAGATATTTCAAAAGTGAAAATTGATTCCAACTCCCCCTAGCTATTTGAAGACAATGAAAATCCCTTAATCTGCCAAAACTGTCTTAGATCTGGCCCAGCCTGACTGTATGCCATTCTTTCCCACTATCTGTGTGGTGAGTCATGTTGACTTTCTTCCCATTTTTCAAATACACTTAGGCCTTTCTCTAGGCTACTTGCTTTCACTGAAAGGCTCTTCCCTGGCTAGTTCCTTTATTTATGTCTCTGTGGAGTGTTCCTCCTCTGTCCGGAAGCCTCAGGCCAAATGCCTTTTCAAAAGGTCCCTCAACAACTAGCTTGTCTAGGAAAATATCCTGACAGCTACACTAAAGCAAGAAGTTAGTGGTTCAGAGGATAGACTAAGGAAACTGATTGCCTGATTTCACCTTCACCCCAAACTGAGATGTTTCCTTCCATACCACCAAATCCTAGATCCATCATTTGAACAATCTTCTGACAAATAAGTTCAACTGTTCTGTACCTCAGTTTCTCACTGTAAAATGGAAATAAAATGTAGTTATTCAGAGACTGGCTAGGGGGGAATTAAATAAATAAGTAAGCATAAGAAACTTATAATATATATATATTTGGTCCACATAAATGTTCTCAAGTATTTATTATCATTTTAACACCCTGTTCATGTTCCTCTAACATTTTAGTTCATATTTTCATAATGTTTATTGTTTGGTTGATCAACTATTTCATAAGCTCTGGGAGAGCAGAAAATTGTTCCATATCCCCAGTACCTATAAGAATGACAGATGTTCAGTCAATATTTGATGAATAAATGAATGAACTAATGGGTGAATGAGTTGATAGAATTCCCAATTTAAGTGTGTAGGTTCAGAGAGAAACCAAGCTGTGTTGAGAAGAAAGCCGAACTCATTAACCACTGTGACACTGCTAGGTAAGAATGCCCGAGAGACCAAGCAGTATCTGAGAGACAAAGAACAGAATGGTCCCAGGCCCAAACTTCTCATGAGGATCAGTAGAAAGCTCACTGAGGCTGAGCATGTATTAGGTGAAAAGATAGGAAGTTATGGTATGAAAGGAAGCATCTCAGTGTGGGGTGAAAGTGAAATCCAATGCAGTTATTTCCACCCTAGTGACTGTGGTTAAAGGACTGTAGTTAGAGGTGATGAGAGTTGAGAAGGCCAAGACAGGGAGAGAACCAATGTGTTAAAAGAGTTATAGGTGGGAAATTGAATTTTTTGAGCATTGGTGAGGTAGATGTCAAGATAAGCTAGATGTCTGGCGTCGTATAATGCCAAGCTAGATGGTAAGGTCACTAATAAGAGTAGAAGAGGATCCAAGGTCATTCAATGACAGCAGCGAGGATGAGGAAGAAATAGCCCAACTGGCAACTTGAGTTTCTCAAGAAGATAACTAATGAGTGTCAGAAGGAAAGTTTTCCAGAGCAGCAAAGATAGCAAAGAAATTCACAACACCCCTTCCTGGTCCCATGAATTAGAGCAATGGGAGTGTTCTGAAGTAGAGACAAGGGATGGAACAGTCCAAAGGAATATATTAGTGAAGGGAGAAGCAGAATGGGGAGCATTAGGGGTCTTGGACAGATCCAACCAATGTTGAGGTTAAAAAGATGCTATAATAATATCGTGGCAGTCCTAACTCCTACGTCTTGCCCTCTATTCTAAAAGGGATGGGGAACCACAGGCCGGTTTTTACTGTAATCCAGATACTAATTCTGGTAGAATGTGATGCTCCCACCCAAGGGTTCCATAATATTCCTCTCTCAGTCTCAGTCTTTCTCCCCAGAGGTAGGACACAAATGTTCCACTACCAACTGATTGAAACATCCCTCCTGTAGGCCTCTCCAGGAGATCATCAGGAATGAAAGAGCAGAAATTAAGTCAATATTTAGGAAGGAAAATGCACTGGAAGCTGTTGACCACATTGTAATTCCCTAGGGAAAAAAATCTCAGACTAGAATTTGTCTCAGCAGACGCAGGAGCGTGGCATGATTCTCATCCTTCCTCACGTGCCCCACCTGGACAGCCTCTTCAGATCAGAGCCAAGACCGCAGCCGACATCAGCCAGATCATGGGGAATACTGGGGAGGAATTCTAGCACTCAGCCCTCCCTCCATTCTGAGCAGTAGGTCAGGTGAATTACTTCAAATACATGCAAGGCCCTTCTGTTTCCATGGTAACTGCTCTAAGACCCGTAACAATGTCAATCATAGAAATGGTGAAATCATAACTTGAACCCATCTTGCTGACAAAGATACCTTGAGAAGTGGCCACTGCTCAGTGTCAGACTTTTTGCCTCTCATTCTGGGCAGAATGTTTTGTTTACATCCAATCAGTTATGGGAATAAGGGGAAATGGTGGTTAGTCATTTTTTCCTTCTGCTTCGCTGGGCCTACCTCTGTCTGTATTTTGCTGATATGCTTGTAACTCACTTTCCCTGCTTGAAATTACAGATGGAACAATTCATTTTTCCACCTCTCTTTCCTGCATAGGTGTAAGCACTTGAAGACAAAATATTGATTTCTTTTCATATACTTAAAGAAAAAGAATGGCTTGTTCATTTTCATTATATTGTGCCAGTTGTTTTAATTTCTTTGTGCCTGTTTTGACAAAGCAACCTCACAATATCTAGAGATGAAGTTCTAATCCAGGGACCCTGAAATTAGATCCAGCATCTTTTGTCTGTGCTGAGAAATGGGGCAAACATCTCAGTTGACAGATTCTTACATAAACAGAGAAGTTCGGAAAGTAATTATTATTTCTTCCTCTCCTGTAATGCAAAATCTATACTCTACATTCTGAAGTGATATACCATAGAAGTAAAATAGTCAAATAGAATACTTACAACATCTACAGCCTAAGATAGTTCTCACCCACAAAAAGTTATTTTGACTTTATCATTCAAAATCTGTTGGTTATTATATTTGTTTAGTTTTATTTTTTAATGTAAATTCTAGGGCATTCTTGTCCTGCATAGTTTTTTTTTTATCTTTCCTTTATATTCTAAAGAATCTCAAAGCAAAAACATTTCTGTGAGTTTATTAGAGCCTTCAGTTTGGATACCGAATTGTTATAAAACCAATATTTTTTACATTTTTCTTCTTAATAACATTCTTTGACCCAGAGAGAACTAAAAAATAAGCTATTTGATGTCTAAAATTGCAGAGATAAACTGACATTGTGTTCTGAAGGTGTCTTTTCAAGAGAAAAATGGAATTTTTAAAAAATGTAATCAAGTTATACAGAGCCTCTCACCCTCAGGTCATCAGTTCAGATTTGTCTGAGGTTGGAAAGTTACACAAAGTTGTAGTGGCTGCTGGGCTCTGGGTGCCCTCTGAGAAATGAGTTGGAGGTCCCAGGGGAGGTCACTGCTTTGTAGTCACTACCCCATAATGGACACCCATGAGTTCCTTGGGGAATAACAATTCCAACAGGAGTCCATAGATCTGGCCTAAGAATCTTGAGTTGGTCCTAGGCACCTTTACGTTTGCAAATTTATGTTCTCAAATGTAAGCTGTATGGGGAATAGAAATTGCTTGTTGTTGTTGTTGTTGTTGTTGTTGTTGTTGTTGTTGTTGTCATTGTTGTTGAAAGCCTGTGCATGGTGTCATGCTTAAATCATGCAGCTGAGGCGGGGAAACCCCTAAGAAGAATAAAGATGAACAAGGAAGACAAATAAGAGGAGAATGAGAACTAAGCAAACAAAATATAAGTACAAAAATGATGAGAGAGACAGAGAAAGTAAAGAGAGATAAGAGAAGGGAAAGGAGAAAGAAATGAAGGAGAAGGAGATGAGAAACTCAATCATGGCAATGAGTAGAAATCTCTCCATTCCAACAGGGCTTTTGTTTGTTTGCTTTGTATTCATTGCTTTCTCACAAAAGGATCTTTCTTGTGTAGGAATTTCACTTTTTACAATAACCAAATGTAGCCCAACATTCAGATTTAATAATCTTCCTCCAGAGAAAGAAGTTACTGAGAAAGACACTTTATTTGGCATACCAACCCTACAGGGAAAACATCCCCAAAAGATCCCATCCAACTACTGTGGTAACCCCAAGACACTCCCCATCAATGTGGGGATAGAGCGAAGGTTGGTTGTATAATTCATATTACCAAAACGGACCTCTGTGAACCACACGCCCACCAAAGAAGCAGCAATTTAAAGAGTGGTTCTTCACTTGTCTGAAATCCATTCTTTTTGGTAAATGTATGTGAATGATAAACATCTCTTTCATTAACCACTTCAAGAACTTAAGGACAGATACACTTTAGGCTACAGATATAATTACAGAGAAATGGGAATTTGACAAAATTGATATAAAGAAATAAGAAACAATGTTCTGAAGGTGACAGGAACATGGTGTGCTGTGTGACCAAGGATGGAATTTGGCCTTTATACTGTCATTAATTATTTCTAGAGAGAACCTTTCTTCCTCTGTTCTTATCATGGGGGTGTTATTCCCTTCCTTTAGGGCAGATTGAAAAGACTGGTCTGCAGTTAACTCTTCCAGTTTCTCTTTTATCCAGCTGACTCATGTTAGAGAACTAATTCAGCTGGTGACAGTCTACTGCCCAGTGATCATATTTCTAGCAAAGGGTGGGGTCAGTGCACTGAAAAGGCCACCACTGACTGAGTTGTCTCTTCTCTCCTGCTTCCTCTTAGACGTGCTTATATTTAGGAAGACAGTGCTCTATTTGCACGATTAGTCTCCAGAGAGAATAAAGATTCCTGGGTGGGAACTCCCTAGAGCTTCAAAAAAGTTTGTCACTTTCCAGCTTTTCCACCTACTAGCAATAAGGCAGGTTGCTTTTACTGGACATATGCACTGCTTCCCATTCTTATTGGAAAATAGGAGGCCCTACCTACTCTCCAGTCTAGTTATTGTTACAGAACCCAGCATTTGAGAAGCAAGGGGGATGTGACTTGACATTTCCTTTGACACCACTAATAAAACTGATACTTGGAATGCTTTTATTGTTTTTTTTTATTTTTCTTCCTAGAGGATAGAAAAAGTAAGTAACTGGCATCTCAACCCCTCAACAATACAATAATAAAAGTTTCCACTTAACCAAGTAATTACTATATGTCAATTTAGAGCTAGATGCTTTCCATACATATTCCCAATTCTAACAGCTCTTTAAGGTAGATGTTATTATCCCCTTGTGCCTATGAGACCAAGGGAGGTTATGTCCAAGGTCACGTGGCTATTAAGAATCAAATCAGTGTTTAAAATTCAAGTTTGTGGTTCTGAAATCCTGAGTTTCATAGCCATCTTTTAAACATTCCCATTTCTCTTTAAAACTTACTATGAGCCAGGCATGGTGGTGCACGCTTGTAATCCCAGTACTTGGGAGGCTGAGACAGGAGGATCCAGGTTTGTGGCCAGCCTCAGCTACTTAGTGAGGCCCTCCACAACTTAGTGAGACCCTGTTTCAAAATAAAGAATAAAAAGTAGGACTGGAGGTGTAGCTCGGAAGTAGAATGCCCCTGGGTTCAATCCCCAGTACCGGAAAAAAAAGAAAAAAAACTTACTATGAAACTTTTGATCAAACTTAAGGTTCAACAGAAGTGTTTTTATCACTCCCCTTCAAAAACAATATCCCAATAATACAATGGTACAAAAAAATGACAACACCCAAGGACAAGAGAATCAGGGAGTAGATGGCAGCAACAAAAATTTGGAAACTAGAGGGCAAATGGAAAGGTAATAACTGACTTAACAGACTCATAAAAGATGAATCCTGTAGCTGGGCGTGGTGGAGCACGCTTGTAATCCCAGTACTTTGGGAGGCGGAGACCGGAGGATCCGGGTTCGTGGCCAGCCTCAGCTCTCTCTCTCTCTCTCTCTCTCTCTC